>JARHVA010000496.1:1320000-1517500 GCA_037957365.1 Torreya grandis
ACCTACATGAAAACTTCAAAGTTGAAGGAGAAAAGAATCCTGAAGAAAAGAAGAAGACAACGGTAGTTGATGTAGATGGATACATAAAAGTGAGACTTAAAGAAGCTAGAGTTTAGAAGAACTCTTCATGTTGTACCAAGAAATGATATGACTAGGCATTCCTCATATTTATATGGTTATTATTATACCTATTATTAGTTTAGTCATATGGCTATTGATTTTAGAGTTGTACCTAAAAGGATAAAAAAATTGTAAGTAGAAACTCATTTTCTCTCTTATTAGATACAAATGTTATATGTTATAATTATAATAATTTTGGTCACATAACTAAACAATGTAGAACTAGATTTGTAAGATCAAAACTACATAGTGTAAAGAAAGGCATGCCTCCTAGTGTGAGCAAAGGTACACAAGTCTCTAAAAAGGAGAAAAAGAAGACAAATAATAAACCCAAGGATGTGTGGAGAGTGAAAAATCTATCTATGATTTCTCAAATTACACTCCATGCCAAGGAGAAAAATTTGTGTGTGATAGTTAGTAGTTGCTCAAAGGATATGACTGGTAACAAGAGGAATTTCATAAAATTTAGAAAATTTAAATATCTATTAGCTTAGGAGACGTCATTGTAGTAAAGATTAGAGGTAAAGAAACCCTAAACATAGATGGAAAACTACCTACACATGATTTCTTTTATGTTGAAGGATTGAAGCATAATATGCTAAGTGTTATCTAAATGTGTGATGATGCATATAAGGTCACATTTAATGTATAAGGCTATAAGTTAAAAAGATCTAAAAGACTAGTGGTAGAAGGGAAAATAAATGAAAGTGACATATATAATCTTGTTTAAGTAAGTGGTAATAGCTTCTTGATAGGAAAGAGTGATGAGATTTGGTTTTGGCATAAAAGAATGGGTCAATTTAACTTTGATAGCCTAGTCAAAGTAAGCACAAATAAATATGTTAGGAATATTCCCAAGATCATGAAACTAGCAGATACTACTTGTAAGGAATGTCAATTAGGCAAATAGATAAGGGTTAGATTTCAAACAAATGAGTATACAACTACAATGCCTCTAGAATTAGTCCATATTGATATTTGTGGTCCTACTAAGATAAGAGGATATAAATGAGAGAGATAATTCATGTTATATGTACATGATTACTCAAGAATGACATGGGTAACCTTTTTGAAGGATAAGTCACAAGCATTTGACAGATTTAAGATCTTTAGCGCCATGGTGGAGAATGATATTGGATGAAAAATCAAATACTTAAAATCTGATAAAGGTAGAAAATTCACCTTAAATGAGTTCATAGAGTATTTTGGGAAGTATGGGATCAAAAGTCAATATTTTGTAGTAAGGACTCCATAATAGAATGGAGTTGTTGAGAGAAAGAACTAGACAATCAAGGGGATGGCCAAAATAATGCTAAAAGAGGCCAAGTTACTTAATGGATACTAGAGAAAGGTAGTCCAAATGGTAGTATACATCTTGGATAGAGTTAAACTAAGAATAAATAGTGAAAAAACTCCCTATGAAATATGGTATGGAAATCCTACCTCTATTAAGTACTTCAGAGTGTTTGGAAGCAAATGCTACATCAGGAGAAAAGAGAATAAATTGGTAACCTTTGAGTCAAGATGCGATGAAGGAATATTTTTTGGTTATTCCACCCAAAGTAAAGCTTATGTATTTTACAATAAAAATATACACAATATACTAGATAGCATCAATGTCAAGGTTGAAGAAGGATTGAAACATGTTGATCCTGACAAGGAAATCAGTATTGAAGAATTAGATCTTGAAGAAGAATCAAATAATGAAGAAGGTGAGGAAATGAATGAAAACACACCTCCAAGATTTGCTTAAAAAGATCACCTTAAAGATCAAATAATTGGTAATAATAATGAAGGAGTTTAGACAAGGAGAAGAGTTGTATTGAATAAGGAGCAATTAAGTTTTAATCTAATGTCTAAAATTGAGCTTGAGAACTATGTTGAAAATAACAAGGATGAGAATTGGCTAATATACATGGAATAACTCTACCAGATATAAAAGAAAAAGACTTTGGAATTAGTTATAATACCTTCAAATAAAAATGTGATAGGTAAAAAATGGGTCTATAGAAAAAAACTCAATGAGGATGGAGATGTTATAAAGAATAAAGCAAGATTGGTGTGTGAAAGATATGCACAAGTTGAGGGCATATATTTTGAGGAAACATTTTCTCTAATTTTTAGATTGAAATCTATAATAATGTTTTTAGCATTCTCTATTTATAATAAATTCAAAGTATATCAAATGGATGTTAAGTTAGCTTTCTTGAATGGGAATCTAGAAGAGGAAGTTTACATAGAATAACATGAAGGTTTTCAGTTGTCATAGGAAGAAGATTATTTTTGTAGATTGAAGAAATCTTTGTATGGTCTAAAAAAGACACCTAGAGCATGGTATTCAAGATTAGACTAGTACCTATAATAATATGGTTTCAATAAATGATGTGTAGATAATAATCTGTACTTCAAATCAGAAGGTGAGCATATGTTGATTGTTGTTCTCTATGTAGATGAAATCATCTTTGGTGGTAGAAATAACAAAATGTGCAAAGATTTTGATACACAAATTCAAAGTGAGTTTGAGATGTCTTTGCTGGGAGAAATTTCTTTCTTCCTTGGTCTATAAATAGTATAATAATGAAGGGATATTTATATCCCAAACCAAGTATGCAAATGAAATGATCAAGAAGTTTGGAATGTAAGATATCAAATCATTTAGTACTCCCATGATAATTGGATGCAAGTTTAGGAAAGAGGATGATTCCTTTCATGTAAATCAAACTATGTATAGGTCAATGATAGGTATCTTGTTATATCTAACTGCATCAAGACCTGATATCATGCAAGTAGTGTGCATGGTTTCAAGATTTTAAGATTCTCATAAAGATTCATATGTTAATGCAGTGAAAAAGATCTTTAGATACATTAAGATCAAAACTAACTATGCCCTATGGTATCCTACAAGTGAATATTTTACTTTGTTATCACATATGCTGATTGGGAAGAAAGTGTGAATGATAGAAGCACTAGTGGTGGTGAATTTTTATTGTAAATAGACTTGTTTCATGGTGAGCAAAAATAAAGTGTTATTTAATATTTCAACATCAAAATCAGAGAATATGGAAGTAGTAGCATGTTTCACTCAAGACTTGTGGATGAATCAAACATTCAGAGACATCAAGGTTGAGAACAAGTCACCTATATCTATTCTTTGTGATAATTAAAGTGTTATTAACATATCAAAGAATCCAGTGATGCATTCTATAACCAAACACATATCAATCAAGTATCACTTTTTAAGAGAGAAGGTTTTAGATCAAGAGGTCATAATGGAATATATGCCAACTAAGGACCAAATTATAGACATATTCACCAAACCTCTTCCCAAGGAATAATTTGAATATCTGAGATAAAATATGGGAGTGATGGCTCCTACACCACATCAATAGATCCCAGTGATAGGGAATGAGTCTAGGGGGAGCTCATAGAAGATTTTTTAATCCCTATAAGAAGAGACAAAAGGAAACTCAGGGATGCATATATTTTCAAAGTTATAATGAGTTGATGGTTGTAGATTCTTAGAAAAATCTTCTATCTATAAAGGGGGAGAAACATTTAGACCAAATAGTCATAAATAATACCTTTGCCATTGATGTCGAAGCAGGGAAAGATGAGCAAAATGCTCTCTACACAAGTTTGGAGAAAAAAGTGTAAATGTCAAAATAAAGTAGAGTAAGTGTCCAAGTTGAGTATTAGGAAAATATACCATTGACTGAGGGGGAGAAAGTTTATATGAATAGCCTTAGTTTAAGTTCATTAGAATCCAATGCAAGTAATTCATAAGGAGTAAAATATTGGAAGATCAGAGCATTTAGTTTGCCATCTATGACAAAGGGGGAAATTGTTGGAATTATTATTGTCATTGATGTCAAAAGGTACATTATGAGCATGCCATTAATGTTCAAGACTAAATATTATGAGTATGTGAAAGGGATCCTATTAGAGTTCAAGGATGATTAGAATTCTTGTGTGCATGAGTGGAACTCATCTAGTTTTTCATATTGATCATCTAGACATTTTGGGTCTATAGAGGAAAAGATGAGAAGAAAATTTGTTGATGTCACCATTACTACATGTGGATGAGTATGGGGGAGATGGTTACATGGTTATGATCACATTAGTCCATATTTGTTATGTGCTAGATTTGAATCCATGTGATGAAGTGCAATTGAAGATATGGGCATGCAAAGTTGGCTACTCAAAAAAAAATCACTAAGTTTTTATACTTAGTCAAATTTGGAAAAGGGATAAATAGAGCCAATTAAGCATATTGATGAGCTCAATATTTTCACACATGGTCATGCTAGGACAAAATGATCATATGGGTTTATTTATTTATGTGCCTAGTTTCTACACACTAAATATTAGGTCATGTGACATAGTGTGACAAAAGATATGATTGGGCAAAGTTGGGCTCCTAGATTTTTTGATAGTGTTTTCCAACACTTAGTCAAATTTGTAGGTTACAAGATAAATCTAAGTAGTTACTTTGATGATGACATATCTTGCACATATGAAAGATTCAAAGAGAAAATGGATATATGGATGGAATCCTCTATGTAAGAGGATCTTATATGTTAAATTTCAAGTCATGAGACTAAGTAAAATAAGAGTTATGAAGGTGAAATGTTAGCCTTATAAGCATATTAAAATGGTCATCATACTTAGTCAAATATGCAGAAGGTTTTGCAAAGTTGTCATGCTTTTATAAAGATCACTTTTGGACATTTACAAATGAAATAGATAGAAGATCTGTTATGGGTTTTTCATTAACATTTTAGCTATATGGTTTATAGGTTTAGATGAAGATGAATGAGCTTAGAATTGAACTATATTTACTTTTAGAAATGATAGGGTTTCTTAGTAAATCCCTAAGGGTTTAAGTCATGGAATCAATAGGATTTTCTATTTTTATGTTGACTAGCTATAGTCAGGACCCAATATCTTAAGTTATATCTTAAGACCTGTCATCATTATAAAATCAACCCCTCAACCTAGAAATTTCTATCTTGAAGTAGTGATCAAGACTTTATATTTCTTAAGTATTTTAATTAATGTTTATCCCATCTTGATCAATGGCTATCACTTAATTGTACACTAAAGATCTAACAAAGTGAAGTAAAGTCAATTTGTCAAAGGGACCTCTGAGTAAACATGCTAGTGATAAGTGTCACAATCACAAAGCCTGCATAGTGAATCAATGCGGTGGTTTAGATTTATAAGGTCAATGAGAAACATGAGGTTCCAAGTGTCTCAATAGTAGGAACTAATATTAATTTGTATAAGGCACATGTTAATACCAAGTATCACATTCTTGAGAGCTAAGTAGAGATAAAAAATGATGTTTTCAAAAGATCCAATGATGAGTGGGTGATCATGCAAATGAAATCCAATGGAGTGAGTGGATATAATGGGATAAAGTGCTTGAGGTTTAATGAATCAATGTAAAGTTAAATATAGATAAAGTTCATGAATATTGATGGAGTGTAAATGATCTAAAGACTTGGGAAATAGTGAGATGGGATAAAGAGATTAACATTTAACAATTAGATAGATGTAAAGATCATGCATCTTTGGATATCTAATGACATGCAGAAGCTCAGATCATAAAGATCAACAAATGTATTTTAAATTTAAATAGTTAAAGTTTGAAAACATACAAGGATCCAACAAAGAGCGTAAGGTTGTCAGAGATCAATCAAATGAATGCATTTTAAGGTTGAGATATTTGAATAAAGACCATCAAATCATGGTGCCAAATGAAATATCAATGATTAGTGTTGACCAATTTTGCCCACCGACAAAATCATGGTCAACTCCTCCCTTTCCTATTCAAAAAATAGTCAATTTTGGGTTGCTCAGTTCATGCTCAGTTTAGCCTGGTTCATCTCAATTCAACATGGTTGAACCAAACCGTTGAACCAAATTTTGGTTCAATGGGCTTGGTTCAAGTCAAAAGGTTTGCTGCTCGGTTTAAGCACCTCAGTTCAATATGCATTGAAATTTCATATCATTGAACTATTGAACCAATTTTTTGGTTCAATAGGCTGGGTTCAACGTACTTAGTTCAATGGGTTTGGTTCATGGAGGTTCAACATCCTTGGTTCATTGGTGCACATGGCTTAACACAAAGGCAGGCATCTCAAGTAAAGGCTCAGATTTTATTAAAGGCAAAAGGAATTTAGGAGCGGCTTAAAACAATGCAAAGGTCAGGCACATTAAAAAAAACATAAGGCAAAATCCCATAGAATATAAAACAAAATCAAGCTGTGAATAAATTAAGCGGCCCAAAAGCCAGTAGGTCGCTGACAAAATAAAGGCACGAGGACGTCCATAGAGGATTTCAAAGTTTAAATAAAGTGGTGTGGCCATTGGTTTTAAAACATGGAAAGCACTGATTAGAAATGAGCCAAATTGAAGTGACCCACCCCGACAATTCGAATCCAAAGGATCTACCAAGTATACAAGGAAAAGTGCCTAACTGGGCGCTAAGGTGTAGTAGCCACAAAAAAACCAGGAGGCCCGATGACGTCCTTGAGGACATCAAGTTTGGCCAAAGGAAATAACTATTTGTGTTCAAAATAAATAAGTGCTAACCAAAAGGAGCCAAGCAGCCAGAAAGGCAAATTCCAAGTGACAAGCAAAGTGACAAGGATAGAGTGAGCTGGCAGTTGATCCAAGTGGCGCCCTTTGGGAAGTGACTTCAGTAGGTGGAGTAGTCCCTGTGAATTTATCATGAAAGGCACAAACAATTGAGATAAGATCGGTTTTACTCCATTTTTTATTAAATAGATTGACAAACCGTGTAAGTCATCAAAAAGAGGATGGTTTTTGAGCAGACAAAAAGGTGCAGTCCATTTAATTCCTTGAGTGACTTGTTCTTCCCATGAAGGGATGTGTATGCCACTTGTAAAAGGAGTGCCAAATGGCCTCCTTGCTTCTCCTATATATTGCAAACTTGGCCATTTTTTTAATCATCTTCCACATTTTGTAAAGGGTGCAGCTCTACAAAAATTTCACCTGGATCAATACAAATGTAGTTTTTTACCTCTATTTTGGATAGATATTTTTGTGTATGCATTGAATGTTTGCTTGTGTCTAGTCATTGTATTTTGATGCTCTCACAGGTTCAACACCAATAGACCTATTGTCTACAAGGCACCATTGTTGTAGCTGACAAGAGAAGAGCAGTATTTGGGAGTGAAGGAGTAGAAGAAATTACTTCATAAGTGTGTGTTTCATAGCACCTTGGGTGATCTCTATTCTGGATTTTCCATTGAAGCCTCCCTACTAGTTTCTTGCAGCCTGGTCCTTCTGCCAAGTGTGTAGAGTGTGTATGTATTTATCTGATTCTGAGAGTGGATGTGTGAAGGTCAACATTTCATTTTGGTGCATTGCCTCTTTTAGAGTAGGTTGTTTGTTTTCTATGCATTTCTTCTCCCTTTTCATCCCCCCTATATTATATATATACCTATTAACTCTTGTTGGAAACAACACGATGCATTGAAGGGAGCTATCCCTTATATAGAGACTCTCTCCTCCAGCTTTGCCAGTCCCACAGGTGAGAGGAGAGTTTCCATGTTGCGAGGAGAAGGCAAGAGCTAGGCCTCCTTGCCCCAGGTGCAATCTCTTGCATCAATAGTTTTGGCACACCCGGTGGGACCACAAGTTTTTAATGCAATAAGATGTCAGGATTGATGGTGGTCCTATCACAACCATTTTAATACTTCTTAGCATCTGTCAACTCTAATGGTAAGAGCTTCATTTTCCATATTAAGACCAGTGTCTTAAATTTCTATGCCTAAAGTCACCACTAGGTCTGCTTCAAAAAGGATTCCTTTTGAATTTGTTGAACTATCTCTAAATTTTGCTAAAAGATTAAGGTTTAGGAAGACTCATCCTTATCCAACAAGTCATCCTCCTAGACCTATTATAAGAGACACAGTTACAACAGAGCCTCAGTTACGCCCCATCCTAGCTATGGCTTTGCCATTTATAGCCTTTCGTGGTGAGAGCCCCTTGAACCTCCCACAGTATGACCCAATTCTAGGGGCAGCTCTAAAAAATGTACCTTCTTTGAAAGGTTTGGGACCCATTACAGTCATTAAGAACATTAGGAATGTTTTTAATCTCACCAATATTCATAATATCACAGAGGAAAATGTCACAGTCAGATTGATGGCTTTGTCTCTTAAGGGCAAGGCTCTTGACTGGTATGGGACTTTGCCTACAAATTCAATCCATTCCTAGAATGAACTGGGTATTCAGCTAACAAATCATTTTGGGGAAAAGATCGATGCCCTCTCACTTGCTAAGCAGCTGACGACCATAAAGAGAGCTCCGCACGAGTATATGCAAGACTTCGACACACAGTTTCAAAAGACTTAGGATAGAATTCCCATCTTAGTAAGGCTGACTCCCAGCTATGCTTTTTTATACTATTTAAAAGCATTAAATAGTGACATTACAGTAATGATACAATTTATGGGAGGGCATATATTGCCTACTACTTATGACATTGTCATAACCACTGAGAATTGCTTGGTACAAGCTGGAAAAATCGCCCCTAGGCCTCACATGCCACTTTTCCCAGACATGTTGCCCCCAGCTCAGACCGTTGCTCCCACATTGGCTCTTATGCCTGCCATCGAAAAACCAACTACTATTTCATCAAATGAGCTTCATGAGGTTAAGAGTATGTTGCAAATCATGTCCAATGAACTTGTTGCCATTAAAAGGTAGCAAGCTCAAGGCAACAGACCAAATCAAGGATACTAGAATTATGGCCAAACCCCTAGACCCCCCTTTCAAAATTATAATCAAGGTCAGGGGAAACTCACTACAACCAGGCCATATCAAAATTACAATACATGCCCCCCTCATCATCTAAGGTCATGATGCCTGTCTAGAATAATCTTGTATAGGAACAACCAAGCTATTCGACCATGGGATATGGTCAAGAATAGGCTATTCACACAAATGAGATGATGAATTATTTCTAGAATATAGAAAATCAGGTTACTGCCCTTTCCCAATTTTTTGAGGCTCTAACTCAACCCAGCATAAGTAGCAATCAGAGTCAGCCTGACTCTACTCTTATGAACCACTTGGAAGGTGAGTTATATGCAATCAATTATGTGGGTGCTGCAGACAATTAGGTTGATTGTATTGTAGCCAACACAAGATCCAAAGGGAGAGCTATAGAAGAAACTCAAGTAGCTATTCAAACATCCACACCATCTCTTCCACCACATGTGAACCAAGATTTCCCAAATTTCTGGCCACCAGTCATAAATTCAGCTCCCTAGCCTACGCCTTAGAAGGCTGCAAGCGACCCCAAAGAAAATATGGAAGGGAGCGATCCTCAGATCAACATGGCAGACCAGGTGAAGGAGCTACACATAAATATTTCCTTGTGGGATCCATTATCGATACTGGATGTGTCAAATGAAAGAGACGCTAGAAGCTTTCCCTTTGATCCAAGAGGGAATAAAAAATACTTGGTTAACTATATATAGTAGGTTGCTTTAAGTTTTCTTTCCCTATTTCACCTAAGTGCTATTGCACAAGTAGTTTTCTTAGTCTTGCATGTGTTTTCATTTCATGGAGGTGAATCTGTGTGATTGATTCTAGAATTTATCAGAGTTGTTATTTTAAAGTTACAATCTGACTCCGTGCCTAATGGATTACAAGGCAACTAGGTTCTAAGCATAGCAGGCATGCTTCCCTTGTGAGTCACCATTATGTTGACCAATTTTGCCCACTAGCAAAATCATGGTCAACTCCTCCCTTTCCTATTCAAAAAATAGTCAATTTTGGGTTGCTCAGTTCATGCTTAGTTCAGCCTGGTTCATCTCAGTTCAACATGGTTGAACCAAACCGTTGAACCAAATTTTGGTTCAACAGGCTTGGTTCAAGTCAAAAGGTTCATCACTCGGTTCAAGTGCCTTAGTTCAATATGCGTTGAACTTTTGTACCATTGAACCGTTGAACCAATTTTTTGGTTCAACGGGCTGGGTTCAATGTACTTAGTTTAATGGGGGTTCATGGAGGTTCAACATCCTTGGTTCATTGGTGCACATGGCTTAACACAAAGGTAGGCATCTCAAGTAAAGGCTCAAATTTTATTAAAGGCAAAGGAATTCAAGATCAGCTTAAAACAATGCAAAGGTCAGGCATGTTAAAAAAAACATAAGGAAAAATCCATGGAATATAAAACAAAAGCAAGCCGCAAATAAATTAAGGGGCCCAAAAGCTAGCAGGATGCTAACAAAACAAAGGCATGAGGATGTCCAGGGAGGATGTCCAAGTTTGACTAAAGTGGGGTGGCCATTGGTTTTAAAATGTGGAAAGTGCTGATCAGAAATGAGCCAAATTAAAGTGACCCACCCCAACCGTTTGAATCCAAAGGATCCACCAAGTATACAAGGAAAAGTGCCCGACTTGGCGCTAAGGTGCAGTAGCTGCAGAAAAGCCAGCAGGCCCGATGACGTCCTTGAGGATGTCAAGTTTGCCCAAAGGAAATAACCATTTGTGTTCAAAACAAAGAAGCACTAACCAAAAGGAGCCAAGCAGCCAGAAAGGCAAATTCCAAGTGATAAGAAAAGTGACAAGGATAGAGCGAGTTGGTAGTTGATCCAAGTGGCACCATTTGGGAAGTGACTTCAGTAGGTGGAGCAATCCTTGTGAATTTATCATGAAAGGCACAAACAGTTGAGATAAGATTGGTTTTCCTCCATTTTTTATTAAATGGATTGACAAACCATGTAAGTCATCAAAAAGAGGATGGTTTTTTAGCAGAAAAAGGCACAGTCCATTTAATTCCTTCAGCGACTTGTTCTTCCCATGAAGGGATGTGTATGCCACTTGTAAAAGGAGCACAAAATGGCCTCCTTGCTTCTCCCATATATTGCAAACTTGGTCATTTTTTTAATCATCTTCCACATTTTGTAAAGGGCACAGCTCTACAAAAATTTCACCTGGATCAATACAAATGCAATTTTTTACCTCCATTTTGGAAAGACATTTCTATGTATGCATTGAATGTTTGCTTGTGTCCAGTCATTGTCTTTTGATGCTCTCACAGGTTTAACACCAGTAGACTTGCTATCTACAAGGCACCATTGTTGCATCTGATAGGAGAAGAGTAGTATTTGGGAGTGAAGGAGTAGAAGAAATTACTTCATAAGTGTGTGTTTCACAGCATCTTGGAGTGATCTCTATTTTGGATTTTCCATTGAAGCCTCCTTGCTAGTTTCTTATAGCCTAGTCCTTCTGCCAAGTGCATAGAGTATGTATGTATTTGTTTGATTTTGAGAGTGGATGTGTGAAGGTCAACATGTCATTTTGGTGCATCGCCTCTTTTAGAGTAGGTTGTTTATTTTCTATGCATTTCTTCTCCCTTTTCATCCCCCCTATATTATATATACCTATTAACTCTTGTTGGAAACAACACGATGCATCGAAGGGAGCTATCCCTTATCTAGAGACTCTCTCCTCCAGCTTTGCCGGTCCCACAGGTGAGAGGAGAGTTTCCATGTTGCGAGGAGAAGGCAGGAGCTAGGCCTCCTTGCCCCAGGTGCAATCTCTTGCGTCAACAATTAGTATTTAACTATATGTTCAATCTAATGTTTATATGAAATAAAATGTAGGAATAAACAAGTAAGCCATGAATCATGACATATAAAATGAGATTGATCGATCTAACTAATCAAATCTATGTAAATGTGCATGTGCATCAAAACTAGAGTCTAGAAAATTATATATATATATATATATATATATATATATATATATATATATTAATGAGACTAGGAATCATGATGATGATGCATAAGTTCTAGATGTGGGAAAAGTATAGTTCAAGTGGAAATGAATTGAGTCTAAAATAAAGCATGATGTGTTTATAAACAAGTATGAACATAAAAAAGATATGGAACCCTAGATAAATTATTTATATATATTTATGACATCTAGTATACAAGTAGTGGTTGTCGGATATATTGTTATTGTTGATTAAATAGAGTCAAGTTGAGAGAGAAAGGGGCATAGATAAATATTTTAATGAAGTGTGTCAGTAGAGATAAAAATAGACATAGAGACAAAGGGGTAGAGAGGAAGAAAAGGAAGGGAATGTGCAAAGTATGATCAGTTATAGATTAAACCTATAATAATAAATAGATATTTGGATTCATTTATGAATCTATTTTGTAAATTAGAGTTGTAGCTCCATTATAAATATGATTGGTTGGTGTTATCAGACAATCTAAGTTGGTGCTTAGTTAGGGAGTGGGTGATTCCTTAGAGTTATAACTATTGAATTAGGGGATCAGTGTCTCCTTAGGTTTGGTGCCCTTAAACATTGCAACCTATGAGGTTCCTTATTATGAGGCTATATTAGAATGGTAGATTCTAACAGCTATTCTCATGGTGGTTTTTAACATATTGGGTTTCCCATGGCATATCTTGTGTTGTGTCTATTTGTGTGATTATGATCTCTACATATAGTTTTGATCTACATTAAAAGGTTTGAAAAGCACTAAGTTTTTTAATATACTAATTCACTCTCCCCTCTTAGTATCTATTTGTGTTATAACATTGGCATGGACATTTATGTTATCTTTCTATAGCTATATGACTCTAATATTGATGATCCCATCTAAGTTGAGAGTATGAATATTTCACCACCTAAACAAAATTACACCACCACAAAGTGAGAGTTGTTGTCCATGGTCTATGTGATATAGAAGTTTCAACAATACTTTTTTTCCACTTCATTTATGTTCTACATGAACTGTGAAGTGTTGAAAAACTTTTCAATAATATGTTTTCACATAGGAGAGTTTTTAGATATATAGTATTATTTTAAGAATTCTAGTTTTCTATGGTCATCAACTCTATAAAATAAAACTATGGGTTAGACCATTTATATTGGATAAACACGAGAGAGGATGCACATAACATAAAATCTGAAATGATAAATACTAAACTTTATAATATGTAATGGGTTCCTGGAAGACTTGGCTAAAATTGTAAAAAATTTCACCTCAGGGGTTGCTCTAAGTGGTTGGAAGACCAAGGAAATGAAACAATTGGCATTCCATGCAACACAATATTAACTCATCAATAGTGAATTACACAAACTTGGATTAAATGGGGTGTTTCAATGATATTTCATGGAAAATGAAAGATAATATGTCTTGTGTAAAGATCATGAGGGAATAAAAAGAAATCACAAAGTTGGAAAATTCTATAGTGCATAAATCTTATTCTCTAAGCTCGATATAGAAGGATAATAAAGAGTTTATGCATAAATTTGATATATACCAGTAAATTAGGAACCCAAGAAGAGAAGATATGTTTATATTTCCAATGATTACACAAAATCTCTTTAAGAAGTGGGTTATTGAATTTTTAATACCTCTTTCTCTTTCCACACACAAAATCAGTATGTAGTACATTATAAAAATAATAGATTATCTAGTAGGGTGTATAGAGGAAACCCTAGAAAATGGTTGAACAATAGCTAAAATTGTATTTTTTTTAAAGGAGAACATCATAAGTAGATATGATATTCAATTTTTGTCTAAAATAGTGCATGTTTTTCAACTAAATTTTTAATGGCACACCAAAAAAGTAGTCCCTATGACATCTAAATAAACAAGACAATATAAGATTATTATAAAATTATAGTCACAAATTTGATAAATATTTATGATGTAGGGCACTAATATTATGATGTTAAAGTATTATGATTACTATGGTAATATAAAAAACTTATAATAGGCTCAAAAATCCCACTAATTTTGAATTTGTATTTGGTGATTAGATGAAAAATAATCATTAGATGCATGGCTATATGAGAGAATGAAGTTAGATGAAAATCACATATCAGTTAAATGAGCTCAAAGGATAGAGAAATAATCATAGAATTTATGACATGATAAGTATATCAATTGTAATTTTTTTGCATAAAGGCATGCATGTTATTATCTATGATTAGAAGTATGTGAAACACCATAGAAAAAACACATCTAGTGGATGGGACATTATAGCATCAACGATATACTAAAAACAGGTGAATGTAAAATTTACACTTGGGATGGAGAAATGATATTAAGGC
Organism: Torreya grandis; assembly: GCA_037957365.1. Taxonomy (NCBI): domain Eukaryota; kingdom Viridiplantae; phylum Streptophyta; class Pinopsida; order Cupressales; family Taxaceae; genus Torreya; species Torreya grandis. The sequence goes on from JARHVA010000496.1 coordinate 1,334,243, forward strand.
ATTTCAATAAGAGTTATCTCATGAATTTTTACTTTTTATCATGGATGGGGTACTAGAAATAAGGCATATACCAAATTATAACATGAAAAATATTTATTTATTTCTATTTTTCAGGAATTATGCCAACATTCATAAAATGACGTTGAAAGCAAAAAATAATTAATGCATAAATGAACAATATTACCTAAAATAGTAAGCCATAAGATCAAACTAGAGACAATAATTATAAAGTGGGGAAGTCATTAAATATAAGAAAACCCCACATTTATAAATAAGATTTGGAAAGTAAAATTATCCAAGTAAAATCTCAATGGAAGAAAAGATCATAAATAAAAGAGATGAGCCTCAATCCATAAGAGATAAACCTAGAGATAAATTAATGTGTTATAATGTGTTGAATGAGAGAGGAAAGACCTCAATAAATAAATCTAGAGTGAAAGAGGAGTTACACAAATTTATTATGTGTGCCAAATTTACCTAATCCCCATAATGTGAGGGGAATGTATATGACAAGTGTGGAGGGAGTTACATGTGAATGTAACTTCAAGATTCCCTAAAAAATGAAAAAAGAGGTGTGAAACCTCATAAATCTAGGATAAGTGAATTGATTATAATAAAAAATTCACAACTTAAATAGACTTATGATTAACCTAATCTAAATTAAATAATATTAATTTTAAACACTCCCCCTTAAGATTTATTTTAGTCTTAAAAAAATGGAGGAAAACTTAAATAAATAAGGGAGATGACATTACATAATTCTTCCCTTAATGGAAACTTCCTTTGAGAAGAATTATAACTATTTTGAGAAAATAAAGAAGAGTTGAAGGTGTCACCAAGAATATTTTAAATTTGAATGTGTGATCATTAACAATATATAATAATCCTCTTTGTATAAGATGATAAATTTTTATAGGAACAAAAACCAACAAGAAAGGAGATGGTAAGAAAAGATCCACTATACCTATAAAATAGATGCTTACACATATATTTAATTTCAAGTAAATAATATTCCATAAATATGATCTGCATACAATTAATTTAATAAAATTATATCAAAATAAAGGCAAAAAGAATAAAATATAACTTCCATAACAAAGTATGTAATCTTACACAAAAAAATGTTAGTCTAAAAGAATTAGCTCCAAACATATCTCCATAATAACTTATAATAAGTGAGCAAAAAAGTAAGGAATGCATAAAAATATGAGTTATAAACTTATGGAAAGGGAGAAAAATAAGATATGTCACTTTAAAAAATATATATTATACTTTAAGCATTTGAATATTTATCATAAGGATGCACATCAAAGTCGTGAGAAGATACCATAATTTTGGGATTCAAAGTTGTTTAACCTTTGAATGAGGTATTTTCATAGTTTTCCAATAATACAAAATGTCATGAGTTAATTTACCACAATATATTCATGGATGAAATTTATAAAATTTATATATATGATTCTTGTGTTTTCTACAATACTCATAAAATTTACCATTTTTAACCAAACTATGAGCATGAGAAGCATTATAATTAACAAAAGTCTTAAGAGATTGAGAAGCACTATTTTTAAATGTCCTTTGGTATGGGGGAAAATAGGACTTCAAATTACCATGAGAATAATTTAAAAAGGTTTTAGTATTTTAAAAAATTTCATTAATTGAGGATTGTAAAGCATTAAAATTCATGTTTTTACATGAAATTTGGCATTTAAGAGTATGTATCTCATTAGTTTGAAAAACATTTTTTTATGTAAAATTATTAAATGTTAAAAATAAGGCCAATTTGAAATCCATTTTATAAATAATTATTTATTTTTAAAATATGTAATGCATAAATGAATTTATCAATATTTCACTATTGGTGAAATATTTGGCACTTGTGACAAATAGGAGATTTGCCAACTATGTTGTAGACAAAAGTCTCTCCTCTATTCGAAGGGAAGGTTCCCTTTATTGAAAACAAAAAAACTAAAAGAAAAGGAAGGAAGATGAAGGGTCAAAAATGAATGAGGAAACACAAATTTCATCCAATGTATGATAAGAAGGTGCATCTAAAAAGTAACAAGATTGTCTGAGATTAATAAAAATATTGTTTAAATTGAGAGATATGCATTAACATAATAAAAATATGCATCCACAAATAAAAATCTAGACACATTTTTTTTGAATTTTCATTATGTCCTCAATTTGAAGAATGGACACAAAGTTTCTTTTTACCACTTCTGAGTTCATTTGAAACTTCGTAAAAGATAACATATTTGTAAAATTTGGATTTTCTCCAAAAATTATCATGGACAATGCTTTTAAATTCTATGATGCATAACTAATTATATTTATCTATGGTTATGGAATTTTAGTTTCACACTCTTCTTATTATTATCCTCAGGGTAATGGTCAAGCAAAATACAACAATAATAAAATCACTAACATCATTTGAAAACTTGTTAATGCAAATCAGATGAATTGGCACAAGAAATTATATGATGATTTACAGGTTGATTAGATAACTCCTAAGAGAGAAATTGGAATGTATCATTTCCAATTACTATACAACACATATGCAATATTTTCCCTCTCTTTGGAATTTATAGATTTATAAATAGCTCAAGATATAAAGGATGACTAATTCAAAGATGTAGTGTAATAAAAGACTAGGTACCTATATAGAGAGAAAGAGAGTGAGTTATGGTGGTTGATATAATCATATCAGATTAAGAAAAATTCAAAGAAATGTTTGATCAAAAATCAAGGAAAGAAGATATCAATGGTAAGTCATGTTGTCATAAGTAAAATTTGTGGTATCCCAGAAGAGGGAGAATAATTTGTTGACACTAGATCCCCCTATAATGAATTAATTAACACTTTTTCTTGGCATGATTACTGAGTGAAATTATAAGAGAATAAATAAACACTATAGAGGATACAATCTTAATACAATTGATGTGTGGTATCATACCAATTTCAAGGAATTATTTAGACATTTTGAATGAAGAATATATAATAGTTTACATAAAGAAAATTCATATATACCATGGTATATATGTAAATATCATTTAATTGGTAGTTAATAAGGTAAACAAGTGTAAACCAATGGTTATCAACAAAGTAATGATGAGTGAATACATGTAACATTTATTTTTTAAAGGGTATATAATCATGTAAATGGTATGGAAGAGAATAATCATATCATAACATAAAAATGTAATAAGAAAAATATTTAAAGAGAGATAAGAGAGAGTAATAAGAGGAATTTATAAAGAGATATTGTAAAAAAGAGTGCAGAGGTATCAACTAAATAGATATGTGGAATGTAATAGATGTTTTATAATTATATATATGATTAAATGTAATTATATTATTAAATATTTGTGCATATGTGTAATATGTATATGAATGGATAATAAATTAATATATTAACTAAGGATAACCCACATTAGTAACTTATATGTAACTTTATCTCTAACTAAAGTCAACTGAAATGTTATAAATATATGTAACCTAGTTAAAAAAATTATGTCAACATTTGGTGGCACCGCCCAGACTTAGGATATCTAATGTCCAGAGGATAGTAATTTAGATTAAGGAGATAAGAATATTTATTCAATAAAATAACTAATATTTTTTTCCTATATGCCTTGAAAAAATAATAAGATAGTAAAAACATTTTTTATCCCTATCTAAAGGGATGGTGTGTATATCAAAATCAAGTATGATGGTTGGGGGGAATAAATAAAGGTAAAATAAAATAAATGCTAATGTAAGGGGATTAGTATGTGTGTGGGGGTGTGTGTGTGTGTGTGTGTGTGTGTGTGAGAGAGAGAGAGAGAGAGAGAGAGATGAGAGAGAGAGAGAGAGAGAGAGAGAGAGAGAGAGAGAGAGAGAGAGAGAGAGAGAGAGAGATGAGAGAGAGAGAGAGAGAGAGAGAGAGAGAGAGAGAGAGAGAGAGAGAGAGAGAGAGAGAGAGAGAGAGAGAGAGAGAGAGAGAGAGAGAGAGAGAGAGAGAGGATATGTATGTAAAAATGACAATATGAATGAAGATGAAGAGGAAATTAGTTATGTGGAAGATTTTAAAAATATATAAAAATATAGATTATTGATAAGGAGATATAAGTTAAATTAAAAGTATAAGAAAATGATAAATAAGAAAATGAAGAGAATATCCCAAAATACACCTAATTTTTAAACCCCAACTAAAAATATACCTCATATGGAGATGACTACTTAGACCAAATACCATCCCTCATGCAACTAGTAAGAATAAGATATCAATAGAGAGTACAGAAGTATAGAATAATTATGTAAATTATAGTGCTAAAATAGAGGGAAGAAACAAAAAATCTAATAATGGGACAAAACTAGATGAAAATACCATTATTTTGGAAGATGCAAAAGATTCAAAGGAACACTTGTTATTATTTGATTGTTATTGGATTAGTCATGGGATAAATGACCCTCAAATAAAACTTTTTGACTTTTTAGGTACCTTAAGAGATGAGAGAATTAAATGGTATATGAATATAATCCCAAACCATAATATGATATGAAATGAAGTAAAAAATGCATTTATAAATAAATTTCACTATTTTGATGTACCAATAAAGAGTGTTATTAAGTGGAGTATATAAGGAGAATGATATGTTGAAGGATTATGATAAGTTATTTAAATAACAAGTGCATAAATTAGAACAACATTGAATGAAAATAAATTATAGAATGGTTCATCTCAAGATTGGTGCCATACGTAAGATCTTCCATAAATGGAATGAATTTTAATACAATCACAAAAACATTAGAAATGGCAGTAAGATTAGAATCACAATCATGGAGAAGGGAGAATGATTCTATGTTGAAAATGGAGCTAGAAAATATGAATCAAGTGTTAACATTGTTAAGTTTAAAATAATAACTTTTGAGGAAAGGAGAAATAATATATTATACCTCACCACATATTTATGCAAGTCCAAAAAAATGGTTTGTTGTATACACCAATGAGGAACACATGGAAACAAAGTGCCCATATTATGAGATACAAAGAAGAGTGGTAGCATTGTGAAAAAGATCACCAAAACCATATCAAGAAATAATATGGTGTGAGATATGTAGAATTTATGAAAAGCATGACCAGAGGATGTTCCCATTTTTATAAGAGTTTTCATACACTAATTGTTATGAAGTAAGAAATACCGTAGATGAATGTAATGAGTATAGAGGGAGAGCAATATTTACTCAACACATAACACAAGTGGATCAAGTTATTATACAACTCCAACAGTACATAGTTATCAATCCTAATATAATTATAAAATACCTCCCTTAACAAAGCCATGTGTAAGAATACAAGGTCCAAAAAATCAAGATTATAATGGGATTAAAGGTTTGTACCAGGGAGGAAATCAATAATGATAATTTAAAAGATACACCAAAGACAAAAGTAGTGATCACATAGGAGGATACCAAGGAGTAAATGGATATAACCATGATAAGTAAATAATAACTTGATCTAAATTTAATAAGAATGGACACAATTCAATAAATTTTATGGAGGGAAATTATAAACATTGTGGATTATGTAAGGAAAGTGTTACACATGATTCATTTAATTATTCTACAGTTAAGAAATAATAAAGAGATGGGGGGGGGTGGATATAGAAGAGATCCTAGAAATGATATTTTTGAAAGGTAAAAACCATTTAAAAGGATTATCATAGTCCTAGGAAATGATGTAGAGATGCAATTAAATACATAGACCAAATAACCCTAATGCTCAAGATGGAAGTGAAAAAGAAGTAAGGCTAAAAATGGAATAATGGTAGTTGAGAGACTAAAATTTCATAAAGAAGTGCAGGATTTGGAAGAGTTATTGTAAATTGAATACTTTGAAATCTATTTGAGGATTCAAATTTTGAATTTGAAAAATAGAAAATGAAATGGATTAAACAAATAAAGAATAATGTAAACTTAGAAATGAAAAGTTTTTTTAAAATAACCTATATATGGAAGAGTAAAAATATTTTGTTGGATATGAAAGTAAATGGGCATGAATTTTAGAATGGGTTGTTGGATTTAGGATCATATCAACATGATTCAATAAATTAATTGTAAATTTTTAGGAAATATAACATTACATGAGGTAGATTATGACATTTCTCTAGTATATGTAACTACGAGATCTCCCATTGGAGTATTCATATGTTTAGAAATAGATTTCATGGGAATTAGGAAAAATGTTAATATCAAAGTCATGGAAATATATGAAAATAATGCATCATATACAATTTTTATAAATTTGAAATTCTTCTTATGTTTTAGTGGGATATTAGACTCAAAAAGTAAAGAATAAAAAATGGAATAAAATGGATTAATAGTTCACTTAACCATTAGAAATGGATATGTCTTATGCATAGATGATAGCGGAATGGGATGAAGAGGATAGAAGTGATCCCAACTTGTGCAAAGTCTATGAATAAAAATAGGATGAATCTAGATTAATATGGAAAGTGAAAATATCAAATCAAAATTAGAGGTAGATATTCTACATAGAGAACCTAAGAAAACATTATAAAAAATATATTTCACATAAATAAAAGGGCTCTAATATCAATCAAATATGCCATAAACCCAGGGAAGATACCAAAAACCAAAAAGAAGAAATTATTATGTGGTAAAATAGGAGATTTATGTGTTAATACTATGGATTTTAATAATATAAGATACATAGATAAAAATTAATCAAGGATGCAGAAGATTATCCCATATGAAGGTGCAACCCTGAGATAGTGTAGAAAGATGACATAATATTTTAAAGAAAAAAAGGAAGTGAAAGAGCCTTTGAAAAGATATGATGCAATATGTATATAAACAAAGAGAAAATAAAGTCAGAAGAATTTAATAAAAACAAGGACTCATAAAAATAATTATGTATAGAAACAAAAAGAAGTCAATGAAGATAATTTTCAACTAGCAAAGAAGTAGATGAAAAAATCATCAAAATATTGGGAAGAAGATACATCAAGGAAAGTAATAAAATTGTTGGTGCCATATGGAACGTATATAACACATATGAAAAATGGAAAAATAAAAACAATTTTGAAAAAAAGGAAAAGAGTAAAAATAATTTTGGAAAATAATTTAAAACCATATAAAACAATTTTGAAAAAAAAAAGAAAAAAAAACATGGAAAATAAAAGAAAAGAAAAACATATGGATTTACCATCGAGTTAAAAATAGGTAATCCAAAACCTAGTACAGTAAGTCTCAAGTGTGAGAAAATGTTTTTAAATAGGGTGTAAATGGTGGTTATAGGTTAGAAAAGTATTTAGATGTAATGTAAAAGCCTCAGACATACCAGAGTAATAATAAAAGAAATATATAGATATAACAGAGAAATAACCATGTGTGGAGATTTTTAAGTGCTTATAAATCCATGGAATTCTCCATGGGATCTTCTAGAGCATCAGAGTATTAAATAGTGTCACCATGGTATATTTATTTATTCATAAATAGAAGATTCAGAATGTTACTAAAAGGTATTTTAGGAATTGTATTTTCACCCAATAAGAACTATGGTAATTTGAGATAATATTAGAACGTAGAATTGACATCATGATAATGTATAACATAAATACACTTAATTAAAATCTTTTAGAATAACCAAAAATAAATAAGGTTTATTTTTTTTATAAGGGGTGACACTATCCTACAAATCTAGCTAGGCAAGTCAAGCATGGATACTATGGTATCTTATACCAAATGTATACCATTATAGTTATTGATCATGTTAGCCTTCTCGAGTAAATATTTGCATATCAAATGATGTAGACTAATTTTTTTATATTTTTCATTCCAATAATAGTTAGAGTTATCTATAGGATGAGACAAAGTTATAAAAGCTGGGTAAATGCCAGCAGGATCATTGAGCAAAATAATAAGAGCATAAATAAACACTACATAGTCTAAAATCATACTACATATAGTTAGAAAGGTTATAATCTAACCAAAATTAATGTGTGATATCATACAAAGATTTAATACATGTTCTAGGCATTTTGGATGAAGAATATGTAATATTTTAGAATAATTAAAATGTATATACCGTGGTATATATGTAAATATCCTTTAATTGGTAGTTAAGAAGGTAAATAAGTGTATACCAATGGTTTCCAAAATTAATGATGAGAGAATAGATGTAACCGCTAGATTTCAAAGGGTATATAATGGTGTAAATGGTTTTGAAGATAATAAGCGTATCATATCATAAAAACATAATAATAAGAAGAGGTGAAGAGTTATAAGAGAACAATAATAGGATTAAGGAAGAATATGGAAATAGATAGAGATATTGTAAAAAATAGTGCAAAGGTATAGACGAAATAGATATGTAGAATGTAATAGATGTCGTGTGTGTGTGTGTGTGTGTGTGTATATATATATATAGGAGTAAAATTTTAATACACACATAAATAATACCTATATTTATACCTCTCTCTCTCTCTCTCTCTCTCTCTCTATCTCTCTCTCTCTCTCTCTCTCTCTCTCTCTCTCTCTCTCCTCTCTCTCTCTCTCTCTCTCTCTCTCTCTCTCTCTCTCTCTCTCTCTCTCTCTACTATAAATGTATTTTGAAAATATATTAAATTTAACTTAAATTATTTAAATTATCCCTTTGAAAGCAGTGTTAAATTTATGTATGGATGGTATGCCACTACTTTAGATGTCATTTTTCAATTTTATGATCAATAAGGTCTTCACATCCTTACTCTAATATCAAATTTATATATTATAATTTTTTTATTTCTATAATTTAAATTTATATTATGTGTAACTACATGGAAGTTAGTGTAATTTTGGTATCAATTATCACATATATTTGAATATTTCTTTGTAAAATAGATAAATTTATAATATTCAAAAATTTAGACAAGTCATACAATCCATTGAAAAATGAGGAATTAATTTTGAAAGATGGAACTTAATAAAAAATAGAAGAACATAAAGGGCATGTTGATACTGTCACAAAAAATATCTGGATAAATTTTACATAGGATTAAAATTTCACTACACTCTTAGAATCCCTAAATCTGCAAAGAGAGAGGCAATCTGTAGGTCTAGGACTTGCAATGTTTTGATTCAAACATAGATGATGAGATTATAAGTTGTCTCATCCAAAGAAAAATGTGGTTGAGCATGAAAATAAAAAATTCAAACAATCTTGTGAGAACATAGATAATTAAATTTCAAACTTTTAAATTAAATTTACCTTCACATTACTCATCATTGAACACCTAAATGAATTTTATTAATATATTAAGTTTTATTTGAATCAATTTCATTATTCATTTGAAAGTAGTGTCATATTATTTTATGCAAGGTATGTCACTATTTTATGTCATTGTTAAAAGTTATGATTAAGGTCATCACATCCTTGATCCAATATAAAAATTATAGATTATATTTTTATGATCAGTGTCACACTTTATAGTATGGAACTATGTAGAGGTAATTACATAATAGATTGAGGTTCACTAAATGAGTAACACTTGGAATTGAACTTAATAAAAAAAAATGTTCATATTTTAAGCTTTATCTTGACAATAATTTAGTATGGAAATATGGCATGCAAGTCTAGGCCGTAAAAGGTCTTAATTCAAGTGGTGATGATGAGACTATAAAATAATGGTGCTTTGAACTCATCAGTTTCCAATGGCACTTAATTCATTGATTATATAAATTAATGGTTTAAGGAACTCACTAATTATTGACAATATGAAATTCATTGATCAAATATTTGAAGCATTGCAAAGAACTAAGTCAATGCATGATCGACACCATTTTACCAAATCAGCTAATGGGAGTTTGTTAGGAAAAAATTTAGTTATAGATATCCAACATATCACTAATTAACTGAAACAAAGTAAAATCTAGTGTTTAAATGAAATTTTAAATGTTATAAACCAATAATATTTGCATATGGGATACATCACTCATGGTTTATGATTTAATTTCATTTATCAATAGATATTTAATTATATTATAATGTTTTAAACATTATATAATATGAAATTTAAATCTTATAGTAGAGTTAGGCACTACTATAGATATATATTCAATCTTTTCACATATAATAAGCCTTGTTGCTACTCATGTTATGGTCTAGGTTATAATGGTTATAATAGATAAAGGAGTTAATGTTGATAGAAATCCAATCATATTTCATTTAATAAACCTTGTCCATACTCATACTATGGTCTAGGTGTGAATGGTTATAGTAGATCTAGATGCAAATGATTATATTAGATCTAGGTGCTAATATCGATATATATTAAGTCATTTCACATTTAATATACCCTGCCCTTACTTGTGTAATAGGAGACATAATTAATTTGGCCTAAGTGGCATCATAATTGTTGACATATTTAATTTGAACCATTTTCTAAAAATCCTTCAATCAAATTTATAGAATTGTTGTTCGAATTAATATGACACATGTTACTTAGTTTGGTTCAAATAGTTTTAAGTATGTCACTTTGAATTTTAAGTGATCTCATAATTTTTTTTAATTGCTATAAATTCTTAAACTATAGAGAAATCTTTGCTTACAAAAGTGTCAAAATCTAGAGTATAAATAGTTTAGATAGTGTAGAACTCAAAATACTACAAAAGTGGGATACTATTCCAAAAATTGAAAGTGTGGAACTCACATATAGTATTACAAATAAATCACAAAAAAAAATTGTTTGTGAGGATTTTTTTGACTATGAATAAATATTTGACTAAGTATTTAAGTCTTGAGTGCAAATAGTTTAGAAAGTGCATAACTCAAATTAGTGTGAAAGACTATGATTTTATTCTAAAATTCAGTGAAATTTTAGAACTCACACATTATATTCCCAAAATATTTTAATCAAATCATAATTATTGTTTGGATTAAATATGGTCCATGATATGTATTCTTGGTCTAAAGAAATCATAAGTATGTTCATTCAAATTTACTTATAAGATATAGTAGATTTAGATTATTGATAGGTAATAATTATGAGGATGGGAATTTATGAAAGAATAGTTCATCAAATAGAAAATATGCTAATTTATCATAGCTCCAAATGACTCTAACTCAAAAAATATCTTAAATATAATTTTTTTTTCAAATTTAGGACCTTACAAATTTTGTAAAACATAGATAAATTTCCAAAGTTATCCAAAAAATGGGAGTCAAAATAATTAATGTGGCTCATTTTCCAAAGTCATCATTTTTGAAAGTCCTCATTTGCCAAATAACTCAAAATAATTATGAAATTAATCATTTTCCATATCAGCTCAATGTACCTCGAGGAAGCAAAAGTTTATAATTATTGAGTTTTATTGATTTTATTTGAAGAAAACCACAAATAGTTGGCTCATGATTTGGAGGTTTTGGTTGTAGATATTTATTGAAGCCCAAATAATTGTGACATGTTTATTTTGTATTTTGAGTATTAACAACTTGTTGAAAATGCATGTGAAGATTATTTTAAATAAAATTATTGCATCCAATTTTAATTATCCATCCAATCAAAATCCTTGATTTAACTTATTATTCTAATAGTTATAAATTTTGGCATGAAAAATTATTGGAAAATTCTTTAGAGACATATTATAGTATTTTAAAAGTGTTTGATCATGATTGGATAAAAAATTTATTGCTAATGTAGTGATGTTCATACATTAAAAATTTAAAATAAATCAAACCTTACTCTTGATAATGAAGTGATTTAAGTGCCAAATTGACCTTATAGGCCCAAAGTACCAATTAGGCTGGAAGGACATTATATCACTTCAATTTGTCATTTTCCTAGGTTATTTTCCTTTAAAAACCTATAATTTTATTCTTTCCTATATGTTGTATTGTTCATCTTATTAATCTCAAATTAGTTTTCCTTGATTACCTTAATTGTCCATTCAAGACATTTGTCTATTTGAAGAACAAAGCATATAGAAACAAGGATGTGAGGACATTAATCATAAAATTAAACAATGATCTATAATGTGACATAACTTCCATACAATAAATCGACACTAATTTCAAAGAGATAATTTAATGGAAGATGAATTTTAATATATTATTTATAAAATGCATTTAGGTGTTCAATGATAATCATTCTGAAAGTAGAATGAATAAAATCAAGAAAAACATTATGGTTAAATTCTTAAGAGATTTGAAAATAATAAAGTGAATTTCTCATTGATTTTCTAATGGGAAAACAAAGACTAAATGAACAAGAGTGATAGAATTGAATATGAATAAGTTGAATATATATTTAATGTATGCATGTTTATCTTCACATGAAAATGTTTTAGGTGTTATTTTCATGGGGATGACTCTTTCAATAAAAAAGAAATAATGTCCCCCGAAAAACCTTAGTTGGGTACTAAAGAGGGCCAAAACCCTTATTAAAATAATATCTTAGCTATAAAATGAAATTATGAATTGGGTTAGGATACAATCCTTATTTTATCTTGTTGTGTGTCCCTTCATGGAACATGGATAGGGAATAACCCATATAAAATTTCAAAATATGGAAGGAAAAATAGAAGAAAAAGGGCATGTTGATACTGATAGTATTAATAGTTGGATTTTTTTTACAAAGGATTACAAGTGAACTAGAAAAAATTAATATCCTAAAATTTTTGTGTAAGGAGGAGGTTTAAAATTAATAGAAATTTTAATGTTACTCCTAAAATTCAAAGGTGTAACAACATTACAAACATCAAATTTACACAAATTTTTACATAGATCCAGCCTCCACAGACAAGTCAATAATTTTCATATTTCATCATAGTTTTTTAAAAAAATGATTAATTTTCATACCATTTATGTCCTTTAATGAATTATATTACATGATATAACATTATTATAATTTTTTTCATAAAATATATAATTTATTCTAAATCTTGTGCATAGGAACCACCTTCATCCTAAAATTAGACATGCATAAAAAAAAGACTCCTTTTTTTAGAGGAAGACTCATAAATATGTATGACACCATGCTACCAAATAATTTTTAACACAACATTCATGTATGAGGCATAGTTAGGAAGGAAACACCTCATGACAGAATGTTTTACAATGTGAAATCTATGTTGAAGGACATAGATGGATATTATTTATTTATACATTATAAATATAATGTTTGTTAGTAATCCACTCAAAAAATATTGGTTGGGTAGTTAAGAGGGCCAAAACCCTTGTTATAATAATATTTTAACTAAGAAATAAATGGTTTGGGATGAGATCCAGGCCTCCTTTGATCTTGTTATATGTCCCTTCATGACACATGGGTGGGGAAAAACCTCTAGAAATTTTTGAAATATGGAAGGCACAAACAAAAGTGAGATAAAGGGCATGTTGATAATAAAAATATTAACTATTAGATTTAATTTCACAAAAGGATAAAAATTACACTAGACTCATAGAATCTCTAAATATCCAAAGAGAGACACAATGTGCAGGAAGTCCTATAGAGTCTTAAGTTAGGGGGAGATGATGAGACTACAAATTGTCTCACCTATAGAAAACAAGTAACACTATTTATCATCCATAAATTGTAAGTTTCAAAGTGAATTTAGGTGTGATTTAAGAACTTTTAACTTGTTTAAGGTAAATTGTAGTGCATATTTTTATTTTGAGTTGTTTTCTATGAGTTAATGTTGTTTCGGTTACTAACTTCACTATATTGACTAACATTTCATTTGAAAATAGATAATATGATATTTTGAAAAATAGGTATATTATACCATCTATAGAGGAATGAGGACTATAATTTTAGAATAAAGATCTAGTTGTATGATCAAATATAGATCATTTTTGAGACACTTTAGGTCTTGTTCTAGACTATTTTGATCATACAAAGTTAGTATTAGAACAAGGACTTGGGTATTCCAACTCAGGATTTAAAGTATAGGAATTTTTCTCTGGACTATTCTAGGTAGCTCCTAACTAATACACAAAAGTTATAGAATGTGTAGAAAGACAGGTTTAATAAAGAGTTAGACCTAAAATATGGGTTTAGATTGAAATTTGTCTTTCACCTATCTAAGCTGTCAAAATTTATGACTACCTAATAAACTATCAAACTAGGAAAAATTAAAAGAAAATACAACATTAACAACCTCAACTTTCCACCAGTTTACATGTAGCTATTGCCCCAATAGACAAGTAATGTTTTCATATTTCATCATAGTTTTTTCTAATTTTATACCATTTATGTCCTTCACATAAATATATTATATGACAAAACATTCTATTTTAAATAATTATTTCATAAAATAAATAATTTCTTTTGAATATTTGTGCTTAGGGACTACCTTCATCCAAAAATTAGACATGCATAAGAAAAGAATCCTTTTTTAAAAGAAATATTGTATATTAAATAGAAAAATTAGTATTTTATACCACCCACTCTAAGAACACTAATCTCAATATTTCATTAGAATTGAAAATAATATGAGTAACCTTGCTATTACTTTGGGAAATGGTTCTCATTCTATATTTAACATGTTAATGACATGACATGGTTTTCACTTGGTTGGATTAATTTTTAATACAAAACCTAGATGTAAGAATATATTAATTCAACATAACTTGTAATTTAGATTTTCTATTATAGTGAAAAAATTTGGATGAGTATCATTTTTTTTACTAGTATCCATGCCATGGGTATCTTTTAGAGTGGGTGGACATCAACTCTAAGAACATGAATGTCCAGATTTACTTATATTTTCAAATAGGAAGAGTAACCTTGACATGTTATTACTTTAGGAAATGGAACTCATTTTCCATTGAACATGTTAGTGATGTGACACTATTTGTACTTGGTTGGATTTAGTTTTGTTACAAAACCTAGATATAAAAACAAAGTAATTCAACATAGCATGTAAATTAAATTTTTTATATAGTGCAAATTTTAGGATTAGTAAGATTATTTTTACTAGTATTCCTAGCATGGTTCTCTTTTAGAGTGGGCAACTACCCATTCTAGGACCATGAATCTTAGGATTTACATAGACTTGAAAATAAAACAACCTTGTTGTTACTTTGGGTAATGGTTCTCATTTTTCATTTAACATGTCAATGATATGACATTGTTTACACTTGGTTGGATTCATTTTTATTATAAAACCTATATTTAATAAAAAATTAATTCAACATAACATGTAATTTAGTTTTATTATAGTGAAAAATTTAGGATGAGTAGCATTTTTTTAATAGTATCCATGCCATGGGACTCTTTTAAAGTGAGATATTATCCACTCTAAGAATATGAAAGTGAGGATTTACTTAGACTTACATATAGGATGAGTAACCTTGACATGTTATTACTTTTGGAAATGATTGTCATTTACCATTGAATATGTCATTGATGTGACATTATTTGCATTTACTTGGATTCATTTTTGTTACAAAACCTAGATATAACATAAAAAGACTTCAACATAACATGTAATATAGATTTTATATTATATTACAAAATTTCGGATGAGTAACATTGTTTTTACTAGTACTCCTAACATGGTTATATTTTAGAGTGGGTGGTCACACACTCTAAGAAGATGAATCTCAAGATTTACTTATACTTTAAAATATGATAAGTAATCTTGTTGTTACTATAGGAAATGATTCTCATTCTCCATTGAGCATGTCAATGATGTGACACTATTTTCACTTATTTGGATTCATATTACAAAACCTAGATATAAGAATTGTAGATGCTAAACCTATATTTTACATAATAAAATAGTCTTTCACACTTGAAAAATATTACTTAAGGCCTTATCCTTTAGTTCATGACTTTCTCGATGTTGAAAGGAGTGTAGTCTCCATATCACTATGCATAAATCCCTATCTTATAGAATAACCCTTACATTTTGATTACCTGGTTCACTTATAACACATAATATACTTAATACTTGATATATATTCTTTATTATTATTTTCATAGCTTCCATATTTCTCTATTGTATAGGACACTAGCATCAATTCTAGTGTCCCAAATCTGATGCTAGTGTCTGTACCCTACAAAGACTCCAATTTTAATATCTTTCAATATGTATGGGTTGGATTATTTATATTAATTAACCCTTGATGAGATTCTTTTCAAAAGGTGTAGTATATGTACAAAACAAAGCCCACTCATTATTCATTTAATAATTACCAAACAATCACCTATCAAGCTCACTAAATCATTTATGTAGTTGAGTTCTAATTACCTTTTATTACCTATTTCAAAATTAGTCATATATATAGTATTGTTACAAGTATAAAGCATTCAAATAATAACCCATGAGAAATATTTTCAAGTTTCAATATAGATCATTAAATACACTCACATATAGCATATTAAACCATTTTTTGTACACAATTCCACATAAGGGGGAGAACTACATTGGTTTGAGTCCATCTTTAGAGTGTATGGATATGCATGTAACAATAATTGATATAGGGGCATTTAAGGTCATTTAAAATTATCTTGATCCCACTAACTCCCTTTTTTCAAGATGGCATGCCTTAACTGGAGGATATAGGGTTTTGATTTAAAAAACTAACCTTTAGAACCTGTGTGCATAATCTAAAATAAAAAACAAGGTGACAAAGAAACCTAATAGAAATAGGTATAATTTAGATAAAATTACTTGTAATTCTAGACATAAGCATCAGTTTTAGAATAGAATAATTAATGCTAGTGTCACTATTTCAATGATAGTGTCCAAATAATCAAAGAGATATTTCCCAAATTCTAATGTCCGTATGGATAATCAACCTATATTTTACCACACCTATATAAGTCAGACCTATTTGCACATTAGTAAACAAGCTAATTATTATCTCTTATTTGTGTTTAAACATGAAAATTAATGTTTGGAATTGTACTTTTTATATTAATAAATTTTTCATAATTCAACATTGCATCAAGATATATTATGAATCTAAATTATTTAATTACCCTAAATTTTAGAGTAGCTTAAACTTTGTTTGATTAAAATACTCTATTATTTAACCCTTATTTCTAAAAATTGGTGAACTTGACCTTTGAGTCTTCTTTGTCCAACCACAGATTTCTCTAAGCTTCTCACTTTTTTAGATTATAATTTTATATATTTTTTCTATTCAATGTTTTATTACAATATATCTCAACATTATGTGCATACCAAGGAGAAAATAAAAAATTATTCCATGAACCCATTTTTCAAATAAATCATAACCTATGAGAAATAAGAGTCATCTATTTTCCACACCATTGATAATGAGTAAAATAAATCCAAAATGTTAAATTAACATTGTTGGAATATCAAATTAGAAGCCTTACCAAAATAGAGTGGACAACAAGAGGCATATTTTAAAACTTTCATTACGCCACCTACATTTAATGTTTCTAATATTCAACATTCTACTCCCATTATTCACACATGGATTATATTGGACACCATGGTCCATTATATTTTTAACCAATAGGGTAGGGCATCTAATTATGGAGATAGTCAATATGTTCCTCCTCCATAAAACCTAACAAAATTAAATATGATTGAGCCTATATTCCTTTATGTAATCATACCGGTTTTTTCCAAGTTCACAAATATATCATGGATTTATTGTAAAGTAAAATGATGTGAATTTTTATTCATGCAAAGAGTTACAGCCAAGCAAAGTTCCATTGTTTCTAATATATAATAATTAATATTAGCCTTAAATTCCTCAAATTCAAAAAAATTACAAACCACAACTCTTGGATTCATATTTTAAAGCCAAAATAATTCTTACTGGTCACCTTATATCCATGATGAGTACCATATGAGATATCCAATGGTAATTTGTAATTATCAATTTTAAAATTTTATCATGGAATGTTAATATTATTTATAACATGTAAAATAACAACCTATTTAATTCCACATCCCTAAAATTTCATGTCAGCTATTCAAAATGAAGTCACTTCTAGATACGATGATGACATGGTTGTCACACATGCATGTTTTACTTCTTAAGTGAACGATTTTAAAAATAATAACCCACAATCATTCCACCATTAAATAATTAATAAAATATGGTGGGAGAAATCATGTACTTCAATTTTATTTTGATTCATTAGCTTTAAGTTTTATCAGGGTTCGGCAAATTCCATCTTTGGCTTTCAGGATACTATTGAGATGGGTGGAGACAAAAACCATTTTGAATGGAGTTCCTACTTAGAGTTTAGAATGATGAAGAATTTTTGGAGGAAGATACATGTATGGGGCCTCAAAAAAATTATGTCGAGGGTTACAAACCATGATGTTGAGTTATCAAAGGAATTTGTTGTAGCATGGAATAAGAGAGTTGTGGAAATAAGAGGCATTAGAATATCTATAATAGAGGAGTTGATAGGTTAAGCTATAGGGATGTCATGAGAATGAAAAAAATCCTTAAAATATAAATTTAAAAAATAATAACTCCTATAGAGGTTTTTTTGAACCAATGAGATCATTAAAATAGATTAAATGGGGTTTCCTCGCTCGAATCTTCCACGTCACTAACCTAAAGTCTACTTGTAAATAATGAAGTATCTCACTCTCAAAAGTAAGTAGAACCTCATTTTTTATCATCACTTTCTATTAATAAACCATTTTCAATGCTTCAAAATTATCCTTCCTTTTTTGAAATCCCTAGAGAGCACTACTCTCACATACCAAATCAATGAAGCCAATCTTGTTATACATCAGGGCCTTATTCTCATGACATTAACACATGATGAGACCCTTTGGGGTAAGGAGGTTCCATTTGATGGGTCCTCCACTGAGGATGAATCCCTTGAGGAATATCCTACCTCTATATATCACCACCCAATAACCAATTTTTCCCATACTATCCCAAATTCTAAAAGCTCATTTGGAAATCTTCCCTTGAAACTCTATATTTTTAAGCCTAAAACACTTTTACTATAGGAAATAATCTTAGGGGAAGTGGTGGGGAAATAAAATAACCCCATGTTAGATGAGATTAATACCAACAAAGAATAGCTAGAAATTTTTAATAGAAAACTTCATGACACATGGTTGTGTTTAGCATGTTTAATCTAGGAGTGGAATTCCATGAATAAGGAGGTTACCAAAATGATCCAATCTTTCTCTCAAATCTAAAATGCTAAAGTAACCCCCCTAAAGTAACATATCATGGAGGTGGATACTCCTTCCCCTAATCTCCCCCAATAATCCCCCACCAAGCAGACCCCTATGAGGGAATAGATGTAGAAGAGACCCAAAATTATCCTACCTAAGGAGGATGTGGAAGCCCCAAGAAATAAAACTAGGGCTAGAATCACAAAGAATAGACAAGTCACATAAGATAAGGTGATTGAGGATGTAAAGGTACCTATAAATGGATCCCCCCTTTTGGAATAATTCTACCATTTACTTTCCTTTGTTTTTGTCCTCTATGTGGTTAGTTATCTTCTAGTTCTATTTTTTGGTTTTATCTTTTAGCCCATGGGGCTTGCTCCTTTTTACTACACTTTTTATACTTTGGTTTATGGTCCCTATAAAACTAGGTTTATTACCATATCAAACAAAAAAAGACCAACCTATTAAAAAATGTTTATTTGAGTATTCTTACCCATAATATTTCATTATACCAATGTTTTAATTATTTTTTGGTAATGAAGACCCTTTGAACCATGAAATTCAATATGTACATGTTTTGGTATTTAGGCTAAAGATGGATGCTTATTGTTAAAATATTTCCATATAAGTCTAACTTGGGAAGTTTAGGATTCATTATATAGCTTTACCAATGGTTCCCTAGTCACTTTTAGGTAATTGGAGAACCTTATCCTCTTAATTTTCAATATTTTTTTGCCTAAATTAACTTTTCAGTAATTAAAAAGTTTAAAGGAACATGATAATGAGTCTATTTGATATTATATTATTTAATTTAAGAATGTATCATATTCTTTATCATTTCAAATTTTAGATTTGGATCTATAATTTATCTTTAATAAATGTCTTCTTTCTCCACTTAAGTAAATATATTTACATAATCATTTCATTTCTTTTAATATCTTTTATCTCGATATGCACAAATATATGAGTGAGATAGCACATTTAAATAAAGAATTAAATTGTGTTCAAAATGTACATTAAAAAACTAGTTTCATAGGATAAGATCAAGGACAAAGAAATTGTATTTCAATTCCTTATATGGAGTGTTTTCATAAAGTCACCAATAAGGCATCACTATTAGATAGTTATGATATATAGTCAATCCAAATTATGCCACAATAGGATATGCCTTAAATTTTTTTGTTGATGTTATTAGATAATAAAATTATTAAATTACCCACTACTAGATGTTAGGCAACAATATGTCTTGTATATAATGAAGGAAAATACTTATGTGCTTATTACTGAATTGTAGGACATCATACGGACAATCGTACTATATTTCATGAACAAATATAAAGTTAAAAATATGAGGGTATCATTGGAATAATATAAAGTCAAAATATTCTTATTTTTATGAAAATTCAACAAGCATCACCAATAACTTTAGAAATTAAAGACTATTCTCTCCAAAATTATTTAACACTTATATTGTTCATGCAAGGAACTTATTTTTAACATAATTGTATTGATTCTATAAAAAAAGGAAAGTCATTGTAATGTGAGAATATTTTTACAAATGAGATATACCATCAAGGACTTAGATCATAAGGGGAATTGTAAAGACTCTTTGGGATACATCATATTACCAATTTCTTGTGGACCCCAGGTTATCCTTACAAAGTTATGGATCATGTCTCATGCATATCAATATAATGTTACATTGGGAAAATTTTGGTTATACCAAATGGAGGAAACAATACATCTTAATCATCATGAAATTACATTTTATCATAAATAATAATTAATAGTATACCACATGATGGTGATATAAACCAACCAATATGCAAAAAATAAGAACATGTTATGTAGCTATACAAATATATAATATTCTATCCATAGAAGGATGATATAATTGACCAATGTCAACCATAAACTAAAAATATATTAATAATCAAATAATAAGTAAAATAAAATAAATTCAAATAAAATAATAGTATAAAAATATTTAGCATTTCACATGTTTACTCACTTTTATATATGTTGTTTAATTTAAATTAGTAGATATCATATCATTTATTAAAAACATATTTTTATTGGGTGCTTGAGTGTGATACAAGCATAAACTAGATTTATGATACATAATAATGCATATGTTGGACCTTTACTCTACCCACATAATACACTACATTCATGGAATTTTGATTCTATTGATCATGATTGACACATGTTCTATTGTTTTATGATAACTTTACATTATCATGTTGGTCATATATAGTAACACTTACATATACCTATACTCATGGTACTATATTACACAGTGTATTTGATATGTTATTTTAAAATAGAATTTACTAACACATGTATGCAAGGAATAATATGACATGCTTATACTATTTTCTTATATTTTATTTATTTCATCTTATCACATGGCTTACTTGAGTGTACTTCTTGTTTGATTCCATGTCTTTATTATGGATCATTTTAACATGTTCCTTATTTTTTGGCCTAAATTCCCTAAGTTTTATTTCTTTGGTGTGTCAACATTTGAACATGTCATATCCTTTGAGTGTGTGACATTTGAACATGCCCATTAGTTTTAGTCTCCTTATACTTCCCTTTTATGTGACATTGAATGTTGTTGTGTGTGTGCTTTATTGTTTGCTGAGATTATTAATTCTAGACATTGTTATGATCTAAATAATTCATTTTATAGATTGTGACTTTATATGATGAACTTAATTTATACATATAATTAGACATGATACCACTATATGCTTTTGTACTACATGATTTATAAAGATATAACAGGGTTATTTTATCCTTTTGAGATAAGGTAACTATCATGTTGCATTCCCCTTAACTCAAAATGGGGTCATATTAGTGGGGGAATGTCATAGATACATGAGTCCACATGCATATAATTGTCTCAATTCAAATAATTTGATACATTTAATGTGATTGAAATATACAACTGTAAAAAAGTCTTATATATTTGACACCAATTTTCATATATTTATGATAGAGATTTTTTAGATTTATGAAACATTAGATACAATTTATAGAGAAGAGGTAACCTTTTGATATATAATTCATCTTGAGACACATTATAGGTGAATATTCCATGTAAATTCATGAAATTAGAGACACATTATTCAAATTATACTATTATTCATGCACCAACCTTACCAAGAATTATTGTTTTAGACTTTATCTGTTGTAATAGTTGGCTCCCTTGAGTAGTGAAATAGAGATTCTATGCCTTCATGGCCTTAGTAGTATTTATATTTTTTATATTGATATGGTTAAACCATTTGACTTGGAAAAGATTTTATAGATTGGATATATTATGTTGAAATTTGGGTTGTGAAATTAAGATTCAGTGATCAAGATGCTCATGACATAACTCATCCTTACATCAGATTAGGGGCATGATCACCCTCCAATCACCATATTCACATCTCCAAGGTTTAGTTGTGAATCTCTATCCAATGATTCAACTAAGAAACTACAGGTTTATTCCTTTTATCTCTTTTATTTCAATAAATTTCAATTATTTCAATTTTTAGATTATATGCATTAATTTCACTTGTAACATTTTCTTAGTTGTAGGTCATGCACATATAACAAATTCAAATAGTACTCAAGTCAAACTAGGGCGTGTTTTAGACACCATGATACAATTTTATTTCCTTTAAATAGTAATTTTATCCTTATGCATTACGATATTAAAGGGAGGGGGTGAAAATGTAAATTCTAATTTTTTAATTTACATGATAAACTAGTCTTGCACAATTGAAAAATTTTACTCAGGGCTCTACCCTTTAGTACATGACTTTCTAGTTATCGAAGGGATTTTTTTATCCATCTCACTATTCCTAAATACTTATCTTATTATCCAACCATTGATCTGAGAAACATTTTAGGTGACAATGCAGGTGACGGTTTTACCCCAATTGGTAGTAGAACTTCCAAGAGCCATAACTTTTGCACCATAGATCTATTTGACTCCCTGGTTGAATTGTTGGAAAGATAAGAATGAGGGGAGAACCATGAGATGTCACCAAGATATTATAAATAGGTTTTTACCCCTAAAAACCAAATGGAAGTTCCCCAAATTTCAATTTTAGTAGTGTAGTATAAAAATAGTAAGTTTCTAAAAATAGTAATTCCTCGAATTTTGTATTGTTGTGAATTGTGAAAGTCAAACCACTTAAGCTCCCTCGAGATTGGTGACCTTTCACATCCTCCTCATACCTTCAAAATGTGTATAAATTAAGATGTAACCTAAAAAGGAAATCAAATATCTCTTCTCAAAGATAGGCATATGTTTGAATCTATAAATTTGATCAATAAGACATCTCTTCTCAGAGATAACATTATTACAGTTGTGTTATTATTGTTTCTTGAATTATCTTTGAACCAAAGCTGCTAAGTTTTAGATCAACCATAATATTTTGATTATTGATATCACCTATATCCCAAAATATACCTAAAACTGGATATATGTCCTTCATTATAGTTGTACAACTTTAACATTTCTCTATTCTATAGGACACTACCATTCAGACTAAGACATTAGTGTTGATTGTAGTGTCCCAGATCTAACGCTAGTGTCTATACCATATAAAGGATCAAATTTGAAACTATTTTGATATGTATGGGTCAACCTATTTTTCTCAATTAAACCTCTATGGGATTATTTTAAAAAGGTATGATATTAATATAAAATAAATCCCACTCATTATTCATCTAGAAATTACCAAGTAAGCACCTATCAAGTTCCCTAAAACATTTACCCAACTGAATTCTACTACCTTATTCTTTTCTATTTCTAAATCAGTCATAGTATCAGTATTTTTACATGTATAAATCATTTAGATAATATTTCAATATTATTATTTGTCAATTTTCAAGATAGATCACTACAAGTACTCGCATATAACATATTACACCATTATTCTCACATAAGCCTACATAAGGGGGAGAACTAAATTTTTTGAGGACCTCTTTGGAGTATATGGATATGTAGGTAACCCTCATTGATAGAGGGGTATTTGAGGTTATCTTGATTTCATTTGATCCTAATAACCCCCATCTTTTCAAGGTGGCATTCCCTAATTAGAAAATATAGGGTATTGATAAAAAATATGACATTCAAAACTTGTGCACATGATCCAAATAGATAATTTTTAAGGTAACAAAGAACCCTAACAAGTGTAGTTAGAATTTATATAAAATGAGGTGTATTTCACTTTAGATATAAGCATAGGTTTCAAAATAGAAACATTGATGCTAGTGTCCCTATTTCAACGATAGTGTCTAGGTGACCAAAGATATATTTTACATAATATGATGAATCCATGTAAAGCATGATCCTATGTTTTTCCACATCTGTATCAGTCAAACCTATCCACACATCATTAAAATAACTAATTTCTATCTCTTATTTATGTTTAAACATGTAAATTAATAATTGGCATTGTAATTTTTATATTTAGTAAATTTGTATAATTAAACACTATATCAAGATATTTTGTTAATCTAAATTATTTAATTAGAAATTTTTTTAGAGTAGCTTACTCCTTATTTGATTAGGCTTATCTATTATTTAATCCTTATTTCTAAAAAAAGGTTAAATAAAAATCAATTAATTCAATATAACATGTAATTTATTTTTTCCTGATATATTTCTAAATTTAGGATGAGTAGCATTGTTCTTAATAGTATCCCTACCATGGGTCTCTTTTATAATGGGTGGTCACCCACTCTAAGAACATGAATATTAAGATTTACTTAGACTTGAAAATATGATGAGTAACCTTATTGCTACTATGGGAAATGATTTTCATTTTCTATTAAATGGGTCAATGATGTGACACTCTTTGCACTTGGTTGGATTCATTTTGATTATAATACCTAGATATAAGAACAAAGTAATTTAACATAACATGTAATTTAGATTTTCTATTACAATAAAAAATTTAAGATGAGTACCACTATTTTTAATAGTATCTCTACAATGTGTATCTTTTAGAGTGGGTGGCCTCCCACTCTAAAAACATGAATCTAAGGATTTAATTAGACTTGAAAATAAGATGAGTAACCTTGACATTTTGTTACTATGAGAAATGGTTCTCATTTTACATTGAGCATGTTAGTGGCATGGCACTATTTACACTTGGTTGGATTTAATTTTTTTATAAAACCTAGATATAAATACATAGTAATTCAACATAAAACATAATTTCATTTTTCTATTGTAGTTTAAAATTTAGGATGAGTAGCATTATTTTTACTAGTATTCCTACCATGGTTCT
This sequence comes from Torreya grandis, assembly GCA_037957365.1. Classification (NCBI taxonomy): domain Eukaryota; kingdom Viridiplantae; phylum Streptophyta; class Pinopsida; order Cupressales; family Taxaceae; genus Torreya; species Torreya grandis. Next base: position 1,359,664 of record JARHVA010000496.1, read on the forward strand.
ATTTTAGAGTGGGTGACAACATACTCCAAAAATATGAATCTCAAGATTTACTTAAAATTAAAAATAGATCAGTAACCTTATTATGACTCTATGAAATGTTTCTCATTTTCCATTCAATATGTAAACGACACAATGTTTGCACTTGGTTAGACTCATTTTTTTACAAAACCTATAAATAACAATAAATCAATTTAACATAACATGTAAAGCTTTTCAATTATAGTGAAAATAGGATGAGTAACATTGGTTTTTATAGTATTCATGACATGGTTCACTTTTAAAGTGGATGACCATCCAATATAAGAAATTTATCATGATGAACTCATTTAGAAGATGTGTGTGGCTATCTAGTACTTTAAGAGCTTTCCTGGGGTGCACTTCTTTTCAAGAATTCACAAAAATTAGAGTGGAGGCATACTAGTGGGAAGCCACACTAGATAAATGGATTGGGATGAGATTTTAATAATGCAAGATGTATGATATATAAATATTTAACAAGTATTAGTAGAGACAGGACAAGTGGTACTTGAAATTTGAAAATATAAAAATTTAGAAATGACAGTCTGCCTCCACTCTAAATGTGATTCCTTATAAATATAAATCATTTTTCCTATTTGTGTTATGACTTTAATAAATTTAATATTTTAAATGAATGGATCATGATTGTAAGAAACTTTCTATAGTGGGATACCCACTCTATGAGCTTTAATAAGATCATTTGACACATTTAGATTATAAGGCCTATTATTTAAAGATTTTTGTAAGGATGAAATCATTTTGAATATTAATAGATGATTTAAATTTTTATGGTTTAAAGAGTGTAAGACCTCTATTTTTAAAGGTATGGCTATAGTAAATTAAGGTAGAAATATGTAATAAATATATCCCCTAATTTGTAATAGAATTGAATTAGTTTGACCTTTCTAAAAATAGCAATAAATAATGTAAACAAATAATTATCTAGAAATTTAATGAGATGCAAGATATGGAGGCTAAAACTAGGATAGGGGCTTATTTAAGTGTCACAAACATGATCCAAGTGCCAAAACCCTTACTAGATAGTAGTTCCCTTATTAGATAATAGTACCATGTGGTTCTAGAGTCTTTATTTTGGTGTTAGTGTCTTCTATAAAAAACTATTTTGATCTTCTAGGTGTACTTGTGTCTAAGTTTTCCAATCCTATTTATATGTGCACAAGTTTTTATTACCTATAGGTGACCTATTTTGATTGATTTTGTATGCAAACCCTAAACCTCTATGTTACTAGGCATCTAGTTGGCACAAGTAGTAAAGTGTGATGTTAGTGAGGTAGGATGGATATCCTCAACACCATGCTATGATGAGAGTTTCCTACACACTAATACTCCAAATAAATATCAATCCTAATGTAGTTTTCTGCACCTAAGTGTTGGTGCAAGTGCAAATGAAGTTAGTATGAATTATAATTTGACTAATATGAGCTTAGGAATGATATAGATGGATATATTCAGAACTAAGGCATAATAGAGATTAATAACCTTGATTATACATAGCTTATTATAATTTTATTTGTGTAATTTGCATTTGATTTCCATCAGATGGATAAAGGGATAAAATTCATGTATATATATTGTTCTAGTGATTTTATGAGTCTTAGAATAGGTCTAGGTTAACCCTAGGTGGTTGCTCATTTCAAATTATATCCATTGGTATAACAAGGTAGTAAAAGGACAATAACTTCCAAACTAGGGCACTAGTACCATGGGGTGCTATTGTCCAAATTATGTTGCTAGTGTCTAGGTGGTAGAACCTGAGGCACTATGGGCTAGGATGTTAAAGTGAGGGTATGAGATTTATTTAGGGATGTTTAGGGATGCTTGTGTCCCACATGAAGGATAGATAGTTGTCTAAATAAGCCCTAAGATAGGTCTAAGGCAAATCTAGGGATGGGTGGTCTTAAGTAACACTCGTAGTACTCGAGTGTTATTTTTAGATGATTGAATTCCCCCACCCCCCTTAATTATAAAAATGCAATAATATGAAATGAATAGGATAAAGGAAAAAATAAGTGTACCTAGACTTACCTAAGAGGTGAAGCCCATGAATCTAGATTTGAGTATGTAAATCATGTTCCATTGTGTGTCTTGAAATTTATATGTGCATAGATCATTCCTTACTTAAGAGATATCAAAATCAAAAGAAAAAAATGAGTAAAGATATAATAGAGAGGAAATAAATGAATACACCTCATTGGGTACATAGACCAATTCATAAACTTGGTGATAACCTATGTGTGTGTGTAGAAAGTGATCAGTTGATGAATAACCTGGACTAAGATGATGGGTTGCTCAATCCCCTTGAGTGGGTGGTTTAGGAACTCGATCCAATTTTTAATCCATCATCACCCACCCCTACTTGGTGGACCATGACCTGTGAATAACTTTTATTAGACTGATGGTGTGTCCAATCCTCTCATGTAGGTGGCTGAAGAAATCAAGTATACCATGAATCCATTGTTGCCTACCCATTTGTAGTAGAGGCATATACAACTAAAATTTTGTGATTTAATAAAATATGAGTAATTATAATTGAAACTAGATATGTTATCTTTGTGTCCACTTGGGAAATTTAGAATGTAAAATCACTGTGCGACACTCAAGAATATTAAGTAGCTCTAGGACACTTGAGAATCCCAACCACTGTAGATGGAGTAAGGCATCAATATGGTGTGTAACTTAGAACATGGTGTTTGGTGTGTACAATGTATATAATGGCATTGAATTTATCATTCCATGTGATCAACTAGTGTATATGTGAGCATATGAAAACAATATGCCACATACATACCTAAAAATTTGATATATGAGTATATGGATTCTAGATTGAATTATAATAATTTTTATCTGAGTACTTGAAAATGAAATAAGAATAATCATATTGTGCATGATGCCCTTAATATGATCAAATTGGTATGAATCAAAACTAAACTGATCCAAAACCAGTAATCTATAACTAAACCTATGTAAACCTGGACTATAACTATTTTTAATTTTCTAGCCAATCTAGACTTTTTTGAAATTGAGGCTATTGGACAATAGTGACATATCTTAGATAGTATCAATAGTGGTGATAGTGTCCAAATTTGGGTGCTAAAGTCAAATTATTTTGATATTTGTGTAATTTAAACTTGTCTTTATGTCACTAATTACCATTATGATTTCCTAAAACTTATTTCTATATTTTGTTTTTGTGTTGTAAAAACTATACTCTAAGTGAATTTGGATAGCTTGATCTCTATGACAAACCCCTATGAATGCCTCCAATTTTGAGGGGAGTTATTGAACCTATGAAAGAAATGAACTTAAAAGAAGAAAATCTGTAAAATGTGTGGTAACTGGAGCATTTATGATATATGTGTAATACATAAACATATTGTGCATAGATAACATTAAAATATAAGATAATTTAATTATAAGTTTGTAGTATATTATTTATGTTAGATATATCATTCACATGTCTATCAAGATAGATACAAAAATGTATATGAACAATAAATTTTAGTAATAATTGAGTAATTACCTAGGGGATGGGGCATGATGTCCATCATGACACCTAAGTAGGAAGGGAAGATGCATGAGGTCCCTCATAGCATCTAAAATTGGAATGTGTAATAGGCATGAAATAATTTTCATGGCCACAATGCATACAACAAAGCATACATACAACACACATGAGGTACACAAAGTAGGCTAAGGGGCTAAAATACAAGGGATATGGGCATATGTCACTAAATATGAGAAAGAAATACATATAAGGACATGTTAAAATGTAAACATATGTAAAAAACAATCAAGTTGGATTAGATCCACATAGAAGGACATGTTTAAATGTATTCACATATAATTGGGAAGGTACACACAAGAACATGAACACATATCCAAAGTATACATATAATGAAAATAAGTGGTGTAGAGCCATAGAGTAATAGCATATCCAAATGCCCTTGAATATAAAAATCATAGAGACATAATCAAGTCTAAATTAGGAAAAATAGAAATGAAAGTATGCATGAACATGTGGTACAAATATGTATAAGAGCTAAGATGTACATAGGATGAGTCTAGAGTAGTAGTAATAAACAATGAATTTGAGTAGGTGTAGGATGATCAATATTAAGATATAACAATTCCAAATCTATGATGTAGAGTATAGAAAGGTGTAACCAATCAAAATTATGTATAGGATTATCCTAAATGGGTGAATGTATCAAATGAAGAACTCATGTATCCATGTATATTCTCCTAGTGGCTAGATAATAAGAAATCTTGATCAATGTAATGGATCTAGGTCTTGTAAGTATCTATGAACACTTGAAAAGAAAAAAAGAATCATATATAGCTGACAATAATTAACTATAATAATATAACTAACATATGTAGTACCTATAAAGTATAAGTGTAAACATGGCAATGCATACAATCTATCATTTGTATTTTATGAATAAATATTTAAATGTTTTTGTGTTTTGGAACATTATATTATTTTTGTACTTTTTAGATATAATCTATGTACAAGTAACATGAAAATAAAACTATATGCAAGGATCAAGAGTTAATGAGGCTATGTATAATAAGGGAGGAACATACTCACTGATGACTCTCATGGGAGACTCACTATCAATGTGGCCTATGTCAAATAAAGAAACAATAATCATGTGTGTTTTATGAAAAGGTAATTAAGGTTTCAAAACCTATTATACTAAGTGATCTATAGATTTCATTGCCTTTAAAGTGGTGCTAAGAATCCATGAAGTTGACTGGGGTGTCTTGTGAACTATAGGGGTCTTGGGGACCCATATGGTTGAATATTTTTAACTAACATGGGTGCCCTATGTGGAGAACCCTAGAAGATCAATAACATTAATCTCATAATGAAAGGGGTATAAGGAGTCCCTCTAGAATTTAAAACATGTCTCTAATGAAAGGGTCTCTCTAATAAGGGTTTATATGGGAGAGTATGCATACATGGTAACAATATAGGAGTAGGCCTCACTTGTATTTATGTCCCAACTAAAATATATGGTGTACTGATGGAAATTATTCTCAAAACTATAATTCTTAGTTGTAATATATCTAGTATTATAGTATGATACACACCAATGATATTATATAGGGGGTGTGCATCCTATATAATAATTTTTGATATGATGCTAATATCAAATGTGCCTAATACATATAGTGAAAACTTAAAGTGTTACCTATCTCACTAACAGTATGTTTTAGAAATGGATCTAAAAATATTTTTAATGCCTTAGCTTTTTTTTTGTTGAACTTTAAGTTCCTCTATAGGTGTTCCCACATCAATGATGTTAGTCTCTATAAAATATTGTATCTTATGTTTCAATCTAATGCATTTGTTTGTAGTATGGCCTAGTTCCATGTGATAGTCATAGTATACATTAGAATCATAGTTATTTGGAAGAGGCCATGTTGTATCAACCTATTTTATTAGAGGGAGAGATATGACATTTCATTTTAAGAGATGTTGTAAAACATGTGCCATAGATTCTTGAAGGTTGCTAAAAACTCTCCATGGAAAAACTAATAAAACCAAACGAGGAAGTGGATCTAAAGATATGTTACTGTGGCCTTTAGATCATTCTTGTTTTTAGTGGCCCTTTCTTTGTATGGAGGATTATTATAAATCTTAGTAGTGTATTATAATCCCCTTTTGTATTATAATTTTCCCATAAAGAGAAGCCTAATTTCCCTCTCTTTCACTAAGTGGCATCAATTTGTGAACGTTAGAAACTTATTGAATAAGATAGATTAATGTAATGTTGGTAGTAAACTTTATTTGAATATGTGTTGGAGATCTCTATATACTATGGAATTAGTCATCTTTGCAATATAGTTTTATATTTCAATATATAGTTTATAATAGTCTCATTCAATTTTTGCTTAAGCTGTACCACTTGATCATATGAGATATTATAACTAATGTTAATTGAAAATTGTGATGAAAATATATTTTCTAGTGGATTGAGTGTCATGAAAAACTTATTTTAAAGATCATAATATAAGGCATAGTCCTTTAGACTGCATGGGAACAACTTAGTAAGGAGATAATGATTGGACACATAATCTAAATATGTGACATGGAAAGCTCGTAGATGGTACTTTGGGTAACCCTTACCATCATATAAAGTAAGAATAGGTTTCAAGAATTTATATGGTAAAGTATTTATCACTATTTGATGTGATAAAAGTGCATGCAAAAGAACATGAGAATCCAAGGCATATGATGGCTAAGTAGCACCCTGATCAAGATGTAACACCTTGGCCAACATAAAATGAATCTCATGCATAAATTATTGTATATCTATAGAGGAGGAGGTATCCACAAGAGGGGTTACCATTGTTGAATGTTTTTGAGTTAAAATGTGTTGTTGTACAAGCTGAGTTTCCCCAAAAGTAGGTGTAATAATATTATTATTCAGGGGAGTATAAGATTAATCATTATTTTATTTGGTATTTATTTCTATTGTGAATTTTAGAAGCTATGCATGATCATGGGATATTTTAAAAGTATATCTCTAAAACTCTATAAAAATTTCATGCTTATTGACAAATAGATTTTCATTGTTGATTGGGGGGGAGTGTCTTGATTCCCATCTTATGTATTATTTTGATATTGATTGTATTTCTCACATTATACTTTATGATTTGGATATGAAAGTGTGTTAGGAACAACTTTTATTAGTGTAAATGCATATACATGATGAACACTATCATATTATGAAAAATTTATACATGTAATTTGATTTACCAATAATGTGACCTTTTCACTTAATAACTAATTTTGATTATGTAATTCTAATATTAACTTTCTCATGATTATAATTTGATCCCTTAGAGTCTTGCAATTGAAAACCCTTGTTGTTTTTTATTGAGCATGTAGGCACATACCATGTAGGGGAGAGGTGGAGGCATGGATAGGCTGAGTATGTGAATTAGTAACAATAGTATAGGATGTGTCATATCGTATAAGAGTGATAGCATGGACCTAGTTAGAGGGAAAGTAGCTATCAACCTCATGGAGATGAGGAGGAGAAGGAGATTATTTCCTATGCATAGGATATGACATTGAAACTTAAAACATGGTTGACAGGGTATTAAATTTATAGATTAAGTCTAATAAACAATATTGTAATTTATCCTCTATGTAAGGATTTTTTTCCTAATTGAATTCCACATAAGTGAACAATAACATGCTAAAAATAGAATGAGATATGACATACATTTTAAATAATATAAAGCATCATTTACATATATGTTTTGTCATCTTTGAATTTATTCCAAATGAAAGGAAATAAACATGCAAAAGAAGATAGAAAACTTTGTATTAAAAAGTGATAAAATTCATCTATCATTATTATCATGATTATATGAAATACAAATAAGAAAATACATGGATCTAAAATATAAGTGTGGTTTTGAGAAGGCTAGAAACATAATCCCTAGGGTTATCTAAAGTTACAATTTGTGAAATATTCAAATTAAGCCAGGTTCACCAAATGATTTAATTTTTTAGGGTTTATAGAGTGTAATCTCTAAGTTGTTAAAGGTTTGAGTATAGTAAATTAGGGTATAAATATGTAATAAATACAACCATTGATTTTTAATATAATTTATAAAGTTGTGACTTTCCAAAAATAGAAATAAATAATGTAAATAAGTACTTAGCTAGAAATTTACTGAGATAGGGGATTTGGACGATAAAAATTGGGATATAGGTTGATCTGAATGTTGTAGACAAGATCTGGGTGTCCAAAGTCTTACTAGACATTAACACCCTTATTGGATGGTATCACCATGTGGTGTTAGTGTTCTTATTTTGGTGCTAGTATCCTCTATGTATGACTATTCTAAGCTTATAAGTGCACCTATGTCTAAATTTACCAATCCTGTTCCTATGTGTATGAGTTATAATTCCCTATAGGTAACATATTTTGACTAATTTTATAATAAAACCCTAAACTTCAATGTTTCTTGGGAATCTAATTGTCACAAGTATTGAAGTGTGATGTTCATGAGGTAGTATAAACATCCTCAACACCTCACTATTATGAGATTTGCCTACATACCAATACTCCAAAGAGGGATCAAGCCCAATGTAGTTTTACCCACCTAAGTTTTGGTGCAAGTGAAGCTAGGATGAATACTAATTTGAGTGATTTTAATGTTATTGAGAATGGAAATATGAGATTAGGAATGTTGTAGCTGGTTATATGTAGAATTAGAACAAAATAGGGATTAATAACTTTGATTGTGCATAACTTGTCTTTAGTTTGTTTTTGTAATTTGTATTTGATTTATATCTAGTACATAAAGGGATAAAATTCATATATATATATATATATATATATATATATATATATATATATATATGGGTCTTAAAAGAGGTCTAAGATGACTCTAGGTGGTTGTTCATTTGAAAAAATATCCATTAGTAACAAAAGTTGGGAAAAGGACAATAGTGCCCAAATTGGGACACTAGAACCATGGGGTATTTCTATCCAAATTATGATGCTAGTGTCTAGGTGGTAGAACTTGAGGCACTAGGGGCCAAGATGTTAAAGTGAGCATCTAGGACTACTTTAGGGATATTTAGGGATGGGTATGCCTTGCATGAAGGTTAAACAAGTGTCTAAATAGGCCCTACGATAGGTCTATGTCTAAGATATGGATTGGTGGTCTAAAATAACACTCTTATCACTCAAGTATCATTTTTAGATGATTTTAATACCATTTGGGTGCTAGATCTCATTAACGATGATGATAATGTAAATAAAGATTAAAAAAACTATTAAATTTTATATAATTCAAACTAAATTCATTCTAAGAAAGATATTTGAGTGTCCTAACAACAAATAATTGAATTACATATTTCATGTTTTATAAAGGTTAAGTTATTCAAAAAACAAAATATTTAAATATTTTCAAATCATATCCTAAAAAGTGAAAAAAAAATCATTGACATTTGAAATATCATTTTTTTGAATTTGGTATATTGGGTTCATTGAGATGAAAACAACATAAAAATAAAGAGAAAGGAGATTTAACCATTCTATGTTGAAAATATTCTTTTGAAACATAAAAAAAGTAAGATTTTCAAACAAAATTAGTATTTAATAAGAAGAAAACAATGAAGCAAGTAAATTTTCAACAAATTATCGTTCTCCAAAATATAAGTACTCATTTATAAATTGAAATTTTTAAAATTCATAAATGCAGATATATAAATAATTAAAAAATTATTCATGTGAATTTTTTTATTAGTATACATGTACAAAGTAAGTTGTTTTCTTAAAATTAAAATAAATAGTTATAATAGATGAAAACACATTAGAAATAAGTTTTCTTTAACTTAATAGTCATGTATAGAATGATAAATTTTCATTTCCTTTGTAAAAAAATAGTTACAAATACTAAAAACATATTGGAAATTAACCTAGAAAATAATAGAAAGTACTAACTTGATTGACAGTAAATTCTTTATGAACCATATACTATCATTGCTTAAAAAGAGTCTCTTTTCAGATGAAAGACCTGTGATGGGAAAATTTGTAGATAGTACATTAACTCTATATTAAATATATTAGTATAATTATTTGACCTTTCATTACTATTATGAATCTCATGCCCTTGATCCTCTTATTTGTTTCATTTTAGCAATAACAGTGCATTGCCCTACTCCTATTCATGCCCTTGTCTGTTTATTAAGTTGTATTTATTCCTCCATGTAAAAATTAGAACAGCATTTGAAATATGTGTTCTTCCTTATTTTCTTCCCCTCACAGTTTCCTTATTGTAAAAACATTAAATACCAAAACCTACATATTTATTTTCAAAAAAATTATATTGTAGTGTCCCATAAAGAAATCTTGCTTGATTCCAAAGGAGGTATTTCAAAAAATTTAATGTGTCATCTTAAAATTTTATTTCCATTGAGATTAAAATGTGGAAATTTAAAATTTAAAATATTCAACAATAATATTTATGGGTTGCATTTAAATAAGCAAGTGGAAAATATTAAGGTGGCATAATCAAATTTTAGATATGCTAAGATTACATAATTTTTTAAATTTGAATATGACCGAGGAGTTAATGAATATTTTAATAAATAATATTTAAAACATTACAAATCTTGAATAGTAAAGAATCCCTATTATAGAATTATATTCCTATGATAATGAATGTTAATATTATTTTAAATAATGAGTATTGTTATATTATTTTTGTGTAACATTTTGTGGACTCATTTTTTTTTATAATTTAATATTTAATATCAAATTTAATAATTACTTATGTATCAATATTATAAGATTAAGCATTAAATAATTAATATTATTTTAGGTAAATTGAGTTTTATTATACACTTTCCTTACAACAATATTTATGTAATAGTTATTATAATGGTACATTATATTATTTTATATTGAAAGTTATATATATATATATATATATATATATATCAAGCTTACAATATAACTATAATATTATTTTTGAATAACTCAACTTTATTGTAATTTTAAAATAGAAGACTATGTATTTATGAAATATAATATCATGTTATATTATTTAACAATTTTATATTGATTTATATTAATTACATAACCACTATAATTTATGTTAAATATTAACCACTAATAATTACATAACCAATTACATCTCACCATGGTCATGATTTTGTGGAATCGCAATTATCTGTAAACTAGGAAAAGTCTGATCTCATATCTTATTGTGTGGCTAAATCTATGGGGATTGAGGTAATTAGGACATGCTATGCATCATGTTTTATTATATTCATGACTTCATAGTCACTATCAATGTTTGGTTGGGAAAAATTCACTATGATGATGTGATATAATGGTATCTGGTGATGTGTCATTATTTCATGACATCACATTTGTCTAAAAATTGGGAAAATTTTGAACTCTTACGAGGATGCAAAGCAATCACATACTTTCACGTGCCTCATGCTCACTAGGTCTAAGTATTCTCATGTTAGATTTATGTTAGAATGACTTATATGCTTATGTTAGTAAAAAAAAAATTAATTATTTACTATATTGAAAATGAATTCATCTAGAGACTTAGTTCTTAGAGTGGGTTTCTACCCACTGTAAATCAAAAACTACTAATCTTATTTGGACTATTATTATTTTAAAGTATTTACATATTATGTTAAACCATTACATAGAGTAAAAATACATAGGTAACCTATATAGTTTTTTATGAGCATGGTCTATCCTCAAAATTAGCTTGTAGAATGGATAACCACTAACTCTAAATGAGAAATTACTAACCCCATTTGCACTATTATTTTTTTAAAATATTTACATGTTATGTTGAAGCATTACATAGATAAAAACAAAGCATTTAATTCATATTTTTTCACTAATTACATAATGATAAATCTCTTAGAGTGGAAAGATGCCCACTCTAATTTAATGAGAACTACTAATCCTATTTAAACTATTATTATTTGAACATATTTACAATTTTTATGTTGAACCATTATATAGAGTAAAAACAAGTAGGTAACTCATTAATTTTTTTGTTAGGTCCATCCTGAAAATCAACTCTTAGAGTTGGAAGCCATCTACACTAAATGATAAATTACTAATCTTATTTCCACTATTAGTATGTGAAAATTTTACATGTTATGTTGATGCTAAGCAATGATTGGTTTCTAACAGGTCCTAATGCACTGAATCAGACAACCTTAATTTTCATGGAACCCTTTAAGTCCCTAATGAGCTCAAAATTAATGAATGAAAACAATATTAACCATCCTATTTTCACTAAGCCCTTTCTTATAAATATCTTGCTTATTAAACTTAAAAAGGTTTTTAATTCATAAGTGTGCCAATTATATAATTGATTTATTTTTCATATTTGATCATATTTTTGAATAATTGATTTATTTTTATATTATTAATGTACTTCAAAAAATTATATTACATGATACAACATTTTATTAAAAAAAATTCATCAAATGTATAATTTATTTTAAATCTTCTGCTAAGGGGCTGATTTCATCAAAAAAATTGGCATGCATCATAAAGGACTCAACTATGATCTATAAAATCATTCAAGTATGGGGTAGTCTTAGGAAGGATACACATCATATTGGAATGTTTTACAATGTGAAATATGTGTTGAAGAACAGAGATAGATAATATGGTTTATATAATTATTTCCTTGGTTCTTTTAACATAGTACAATTTCATAGATTTCAAAATAATTGATGCAATTTTAGGTTATTAATGATCGTGTACATGTTACTTTGAACCATTATGCAGAGTTAAAACATGGTCATACTTAGAATAATCATCATTTTTTCACAAATTCCATCATAGTGCATATTAATATATAAATAACTCACATGGGTCTCTCATATTCATTACAACTAACCTAAGGTAGAATTTAATGTACTTTCAATAAGTTTTCATGATCACAGACTTTTAGTTAATTATTTTTATACCTTCAAGATATAATATTTTATATTAGATCATTGGAATTTCAAACAAGTTTAATAAAAATGTAGCTTATTTTTTCATTAATTATTTCCTTGTTATATTAATGTTGTGAGTCTATAGTGTTGTGGTATGATTAAACTTTACATTAGGCTCAGGAAAATTATTTACAAAGGCTTTGAAATCCATCCCACCAATTTGAACTATACAATTCTTTTGGTTCATTGACTTTAATATTTTGCCACCTAGTATTTAAAGTAAATACACTGATAAAAAGGTCTAGACATGGAAATACATTGATATTAGTGGAATATAATGTTATTTGGTGGCCTTAAGGAGATGTCTATGTCTTATTGGCCACTGATTTATCAACTAATGATTGTTTTAACTATAGGACATACATTTTTCATAGATTTTAGAGTTTCAACCATTTTTTGTAAACATAGTGCTTTAATGCCTTCATGCCATTTGAATGTTATTGGTCAATTCTCATTGTCTCACTTTTATTATTAATTTTTATACTCTTATTCAAAATCCATTAGGTATCTACAATTTTGAAGTTATGGCTATGGCCCACTTGGAGATTTGTTCTTTTATTCACCCTGTTTTCTACCCCTTTTATATTTTTCATGACAAACATTTCACAAATTAAGGAGTGTGATAGTGCCAAGTTCCATCACCTTATTATTTCACAGTATTGGAATGATTTGAGAATAGATAAGTTACGATATTATAAAAATGTGAGCATTAAAAAAACACAAATGGTTAATTGTGAAGAATGATAAAACTTCAAAAACATGAATTATAAATCTTTTTAAAATTTAGTTTACAAAGAGCTCACAAGTTTTTTTGTTTGCTTTGGGAAATGGTTTATAGTTATGTTTTATTTGGGTAATTTTTGTTACTTCAAAAAATGGTTCATAGTTATAGTAAAAATAAGATGAGTAACATTATTTTTTCTAGTATCCCTGTCATGGTTCTCTTTTAGAGTGAGCCAACACACACTCAAAAAAACTTCTCAAGATGAATTCATTTAGTAGATGTGTCTTCTCAATATTTACTTAGACATGTAAATAGGAAAATTTACCATGTTTTTGCTCTAAGAAATAGTTCTCATTTTCCATTGAACATAAATAAGTTGCAATACCATGAAAAAGCAAGCATTGAGAAAGCACAAAAGGTTAACTATGAAGAGTGATGATAGTTTGCAAACATGAATTATGAAGGTTTCACAAAGTCAGTTTACAAAGAGATCAATTTTTTTTTGAGATAAATCTATTAACTATGAATAAATAAAGTATCAAATTCTAGATTGAAAATATTTTGTATACAGTGAAGAACTCAAAATAGCATGAAATTTTAATAATTTAGTATGTTTGTGAAACTTCAAGTTATGAAGCATTTAAAAAATCACAAAGAACACGAAAATACGAAACAAGCAATAAAAAATTAAAGTCATTGATATATATATATATATATATATATATATATATATATATATATATATATATTTAAAATAGTAAACCAAATAAAAAATTCATAATGTTAATATCAATCAATATGTCAAATTAATATGAGAATAATTACCAAGATTTGTAATAATATTAAGTTTAGTACTCTTCCTATTTTCACTAATTATCTCTGAAATGTGAATTGGTTAGATTGTTTAATTTCATTAATTTTGAATTCTATTAATGATTTGATTACATACAAATTTGAATTTTGATGTAACTATTTGATATATTAATGCCTATTAAGTATTATGTTCAAAGTGAATCCAATTATTGAAATATATTTTAGAGTGGGCAACCTCCCTCTCTAAATTATTGTGATGAACATTATCTTCTTAGTTTTTATGTCATGCATCATATTTCAATCATTTTTATATTCACATGTTTTTATTATTCAATTCATTTGTTATATTTTTTGAATTAGATCCTATTTTAATTGGACTATAACTCACTATAATTAGAAATAAATTTATTATGATAGGTTAATTTATTATGTGTTTTATTTAACTTGGGTAGTTAAAAATAATTTATTTGATTTTAAAAAATAATGTCTCTTTCTAAACACACTTCACATAGAGAGATCCCATTCTTAGATGGCTCCATAGATTGGGAGAGAATATATGAAGAATGATTTGTATATATTTGTTGTCTAGATAACTACCATAGTAACTTGTTTTTATTTAATTCAATATTAGGCGAACCTAAAGCCATTAGAATTATATTAAGTATGAAATGTATTTCTAAACATCTGATTGTTATTCAAGTCAAATATATAAATAACATTGAACATTCATGATAAGTCATTAAAGTTGAGTTAGAGGTGACATTATGTACCAAAAGTGGCATGGTTCATTTTTCCAAACACCAAATAGATTCTTGTTATTCATATGGTTGAAAAATAGAACCTTATCTATATTATGACATATGTGATGTAAAAAATATTCAAAATATTTTCAATGGTTTTGTGATTGTATTTAAAAAACTTTATCTATGTAGATTTACTACATTTATTTCTCACTTCTTAAATATGGATAAGGAATTTTTAAAAATAACATTTCATGCAAAAATGTTTTTTATTGAGGTTAAAGGGGTGATTTTTTATACTAAGGTCCTAAAAACCTAGAATAAATATGAACAGAAAGACAACAAAGGACTCACCAAGTATTCAAGAAAAACATAACAAAATAGAGACAAAAGTAGCTACAAATTTGCCAAAATACATCTCAAAAGTAGTAAGAGAGATGATAGAAGAAAAAAAGTAGCTAAAAGATAACTATAAACCTAATCCATATCCACATTTCTAGTAACATGTTCCTAACAACTCTTCATATGTTTAAGATTTGAATCAATTTGAAGGAGTATATTTTCCTTATCAATATCTTTGAAACATTTACTACATTTAATGTGTTTAGATTTACCTTTAGAGGATGTCCTAGTATCAAAAATATCCCCTAAATGAGATCTTAAATTTTACACATTTTGGATCCCTTCATGCATAGCCACCTTACTACAGTTAACCAATAAGTTGATGTTTTTAAGTTTATCATTTTCATATTGAAGAATACTAACCCTCTCTTGGAGTCCTTGAATTTTCCAGTTGGCACCATTATCAGGATCTTTTAAAGCTAGTATTTCATTATCCTACTATAGAATTTTAACTTTACCTTTAATATCAGACATCTCCCTCATGAACCATCTAATTATCAATTTTTTTCGATTAAGTTCTTCTTCAATATTATCATTGCTTTGTTTTTATTTCAAATAATCAACCAAAACATTAAAATTTTCATTTAGGTCAAGGACCTAACTACCTATAAAATCCCTCTCTTTTTCCTTTGGACCATCCTTTATTTTCCTCTTACTTGAGTCTATTTTCTTAGTAGATAAAAAAATATTCTCCTTTTCCAACTCTTTCTAAGTGTTGGTGTCTTCTTTGCCAATAGTCTCTTCCTCAACCAAAATAGTATTCCTAGTTGTTTGCCCTATTCTACTAGTGATAGTAGGTTTATTACTTGAAGAAAGAGTATCCTTGGCCTCACTTCTTAAATGAGTATTAATTCCAATTTCTTGAGGTTTTGGAGTATTCTTAGCTACATTGAGTTCTTTGTCCTTTTAAGACTTATTACCCAAATATTTAATCTAGATATTCTTAACTTTTATAACATCCATGGGCCTCATATCATCTTTATTTTTCTAGGTGTTAATAATTTCAAGGGTAATGTGGTTCATCCCTTTGAAATACTTATGAATAATAAATGTCACTCCTTCATGTCTAGGGACTGAATATTTACACTTTCTAAATTTTTCAATGGAAGACTCCAAAGAAAGTAGAATATAAAATGGGAGACTCAGAGGAATGTCATGCATGAAATAATTTTAGAAAACAAATAAAGACTAGTGAACCATATTCAACCCACCTTCAAGATTAATGTACTACATAAGGTGGAAATCCACATCCCCAAAAGGTCTCAACAAACATTCCTAGTCGAACCTATTGTGTAGAACCTCTAGTGTTTCACCTTACAATAAAAATTTATCTTTCTCCTTCTTGAAGTCTCTACCCATTTTATTAAATTTAGTCACCTCTAGCTCTAGACCATTGATGTCTACTATTATCTCTTCAAATAACTTTAGTAAAATACCATTGATATTTAAGGTTTTGTTATGCCATGAATTCATAATTAAGGTCAACACATGTCTGTCATGGGCTTCAATTATTTGCATGAAACTTACAAAAAAATAATTTGTCTATATCCCTTCACACCAAAATAAGGGATTTTTGGGCTCTTCCAAATACAATAGATAATTTTCCTAACAAGACCTAAAATAACCCACTTAATCTTATCAAAAAGATATGTCATGTCCCCTTTTTAGTTGACATGTGCAGAGTAGATGATTAGCCTATTATGCGACCCTTGTAGGCTGATGAGATGGATAGAGGGTCTTGACGGAGCTAGGCTTGGCTTTCATTTGGGTTCTTTCAGACATGAATTAAGGGAGATATTAATATTTAATTGATTTAATCAAATATTAATTATTTGGTCCAATTTTAATTAATTATTAATTATTGGGTCTAATTTTAGGATCCTAATTCTGATTTAAGAATTGGTCTAATTTTAAGACCCTAGTTCTAATTTAAGAAGCCCCAGTTCTAATTTAAGAAGCCCTAAGTCTAATTTAAGGGAATCTGATTTTAGCAAGCACACTTTTGGAAGGGTATAAGGATCTCTCATGCGAGAGAGTTTGTATTCATGATTATTATTGATATTGATTCTTGTTAAGAAATTCTTCTGTGAAGACTGAGCCAAGGGTTCCAGGATTCCATTTGCATTGAAGAACGTCAACTCTTCATTGTGTGTGATTTAGAGGTTGTGAAAGATCAGCCAATCTATTGCCAAATTGAGAGATAACTTCATACAGAAGCTATCACAGGTGTTTACAAGTTTGAGAGATAACTTCACACAGAAGCTATCACAAGGGTTTATAGGTATTTTCATTATTTTGGGTTTTGATTCAAGAATTATCCAGATATAGATCTTTGTATTAGTCCATAATTCTATAGATCAGGATCAAGCATACAGGTTATGCGATATCAACGGCCGTACGACTTCCGTACAGATCCGTGAAAATCCATACGCATCTACAAAAATTTCAGGCATCGACATCGACGAACAGGGTCCTATAAAGACCGACATCGGTCGACATATTACCGACGTCGACAAGTTAACGACTATAGGTCGACCGACGACAGTAGTATAACCAATGTCAGTGACTGTGTTTTTTACACAGCAGGTCGAGACGTACCAGATTCATACCAGTTTGTAGAATATTTAGGCTATTAAGGCCGTACTTTCAATAATCTTTATATACTTGATAGAGGATCTCTATTGTAAGCTTATGAGCAAATAAATAAGAATTTATACTATGATTTATTTATCTATTTGAAGATATTTTGTAGAAATTTAGATAAGCAATTCAGAGCTTTTGTTTTGATATTCGAAGGGATATTATAGTGGTATCAGAGCATTTGTAGGAAAAAAGGAGCCCCTAAGTAAGGGGCATTACAGTGGTATCAGAGCTTTTATAGGAAAAAAAGGAGCCCCTAAAAAAGGGACATTACAGTGGTATCAGAGCTAAATCCTACCATCCTAAGGGTTTGAAAATCTTATGCAGCCACAAGAGTTGGGACCACACGGGTATTACACACGTAGTAGAGCTTTGCTTGAAGGTACCCAGCTGTTAGAACAGCATTCAATTATCATGAGTGACAGACGAGAGGGTAGCCCACCTAGGGCTCACCGACATAATGATGATTTGGGTACCAAAGAATCCTATTGTGAGATGACACAAGCACTACAGGCACTAACTACTATGATAAGGAGGATGAACCCACATGATAGACAAAATGGGGACCAAGGTGATAACAGAGATGTTACGGTTAATCAGAGAACCCAACAGGGCCACTCCAGAATAGCAGATAAACCTACACGTCCTACGTTTGTTTGAGAGGAACCAGAAGTTCTAGCAGAGGAGGAGGCAGGAGATTCCTCATTTGTAGATGTTTACTTGGCTATAGATGATGAGTGGAATTTATTACCTCCTCATGTTTGAGAGAGGATGACCTTTGATCATTTTGTTAATCTGAGGAGAGAGCACTACAGATTGGCTAGACAGGATAGGAGACCTAGACATCAGAACAATGATCTTAAGCATGCTACAAGCAGGCTCACACTCGCGATGTTTGATGGGAGTGGTAAGGTCACAGCGCAGGCTTAGATTAGTAAGTTGGACACCTTTCTGACATTGCATTCGATGGTTGAGGAAGATGCTATCAGATATGCGACACTACATCTTGAGGGAATAGCTCACGATTGGTGGCACCACGGGATGGTGACACTCCATCATGATCAGATCACTTCTTATCAGGAGTTTGTGGATAGGCTGGTAGAGCATTTTGATAGGAGGGATCCAGAGTCCTATTTCTGAGAGTTGGCATAGTTGCGCCAAAGCAGCAATCTAGAGTCATACATTGGTGACTTCCAAAAGTTATCAGTCATGGTTCTTGACATTTCAGAGAGGCGACTAGTAGTACTCTTCATGGAGGGATTGATAGAACCATTGAGAGGTTGGATCAAAGGCTTTGATCCTCCTTCATTATAGGAAGCTATGAATAAGGCACACAGTATGGAGATGGCAGCCCCATCAAGTAGATCTAACTCCAAAGGTACTTCTTCATCTAGAGACCATAAGCACTCCAACGGGGATACAGAGAGACCAGATTTTAACATAGATAAATCCGGGGTTAAAAATGATTCAAAAGCCAATCCAGCAGCACCACCTTTGGATCGTGAGGTGCTTAATGATCTACTCAGGAAGAAGCTTTGCTTCTACTGCAAAGGTCCATATGATATCCATCATGATTGCCCTTTGAGGCCTAAGGGCAAAGCAAATCGTGTGATGTGGGCATATTATGAGGATGCAGAATTAGAAGATTCTGAACAGCAGGATAGTCCTGAGGAGGCAGAGGCTTCAGAGCCTAAAGCAGAGGTAGATTTAGAGCTTCATATATAGGAGGCATGCCTATCCAACATTCAGTCGGATGAGTCATTAAGACCCCATGGAGTTTTGGTAGGGCAGAAGGTCACCACCCTTCTTGATACAGAAGCCACACATAATTTCATAGATGCTAGATTTGTGGCAAAGCGTGGACTCACTACCAAAGATTTTGAGGGCATTAGAGTTAAGGTAGCCGATGGTCACACTCTTAGGTGTGAGCATATGATTAGAGACCTCCCATTGCTCTTGAACAACTATGAGTTTAAGGCTAATTATTTTGTAGTGAACATGGGGGACATAGAATTAGTCTTGGGTATGAAGTGGCTTCATTCATTTGAGGAAGTTACTCTTCATCTCAAAGATATGGAGGTTTTTTTTGAGGTTGATGGGAAAACACATATTCTTAAGGCAATACGGGGCAGCAGCTTCAAACATATGTTTTTTCATCGGATGGAGATGCCTATACTACATGACATGATAGAGTGCGATGATGAGTGCACATTGGAACCAACACAGGAGAGATATGAGGATGAGCTTTTTCTTGAGGTGAGTTCAGTTCAAGAGTTAGCACATGTGGTAAAGTCTCAGCTTTCTTTTATAGGTGGGTCACATGTTGATGACGATATGCGTACAGGAGACAGAGGTGATGTGACGCCATTGGATGAGAGTGGTGATGGACAGGGCCTGGAGTTTGTGTTGGTTGACAGCACTATATATCGAGACTTCATTTGGGATCTAGGTGGATTGATTGGTCTATCATTCAGTGATTGCTTGAGGGTAAGCAATTTCAGGAGGGGCGGATTGTCATGTCCCCTTTTTAGTTGACATGTGCAGAGTAGATGATTAGCCTATTATGTGACCCTCGTAGGCTGATGAGATGGATAGAGGGTCTTGATGGAGCTGGGCTTGGCTTTCGTTTGGGCTCTTTTAGACATGAATTAAGGGAGATATTAATATTTGATTGATTTAATCAAATATTAATTATTTGGTCCAATTTTAATTAATTATTAATTATTAATTATTGGGTCTAATTTTAGGATCCTAATTCTAATTTAAGAATTGGTCTAATTTTAAGACCCTAGTTCTAATTTAAGAAGCCCCAGTTCTAATTTAAGAAGCCCTAAGTCTAATTTAAGGGAATCTAATTTTAGCAAGCACACTTTTGGAAGGGTATAAGGATCTCTCATGGGAGAGAGTTTGTATTCATGATTATTATTGATATTGATTCTTGTTAAGAAATTCTTCTATGAAGACTAAGCCAAGGGTTCCAAGATTCCATTTGCATTGAAGAACGTCAACTCTTCATTGTGTGCGATTTAGAGGTTGTGAAAGATCAGCCGATCTATTGCCAAATTGAGAGATAACTTCATACAAAAGCTATCACAGGTGTTTACAAGTTTGAGAGATAACTTCACACAAAAGCTATCATAAGGGTTTATAGGTATTTTCATTATTTTGGGTTTTGATTCAAGAATTATCCAGATATAGATCTTTGTATTATCCCATAATTCTATAGATTAGGATCAAGCATATAGGTTATGCAATATCAGTGGCCGTACGACTTCCATACAAATTCGTGAAAATCTGTACGCATCTACAGAAAGTTCAGGCATCGACATCGGCGAACAGGGACCTACAGAGACCGACATCGGTCGACATATTACCGACATTAGCAAGTTAACGACTACAGGTCGACCGACAACGGTAGTATAACCGACGTCGGCGACTGTGTTTTTTACACATCAGGCCGAGACGTACCAGATTTAGACCAGTTTCGTACTTTCAATATTCTTTATATACTTGACAGAGGATCTCTATTGTAAGCTTATGAGCAAATAAATAAGAATTTATACTGTGATTTATTTATCTATTTGAAGATATTTTGTAGAAATTCAGATAAGTAATTCGAAGTTTTTGTTTTGATATTCAAAGGGATATTACAGTGGTATCAGAGCATTTGTAGGAAAAAAGGAGCCCCTAAGTAAGGGACATTACAATGTTATCAGAGCTTTTGTAGGAAAAAAAGGAGCCCCTAAGTAAGGGAAATTACAAGATATATCTGACTTTGCCTTCTACTCCATGTATCTAGAAGCTTTTCCTTATAAAAATTAGAGAGGGAAAAATAAGTAAACTTAATCAAGAAAAAACTAACCAAATAAACATAGCCATAAAGTTCTAATGAACTTTATAAAAGTAAGCATATAAGACCCCCACATAATAAAACATTTTTATCATTAAAATCTATTCCTTATTAATCCTCTAGCTAATATCTTAAGGCAAATCTTCTCTCATAGTCCAACTAGAAAAACCTAATGAGATAACACCCCTGTTAGTGAACCAATCATCGAGCTTGTTCTGTTTCGATATACATGTTGAATGACCACTTCTTGCCTAGAGTCTATGATTGAAATAGCCTCATCCACCACCTATTTTATTGTTCAAATAACTAATTTTTTTGAACAAATTATTCACTATAGTCAATGAATCCCCCTATATGATGAGAAGTTTAACTCTAAGTTGTTGGGCCAATTTTAAACCCCATAAGGTAGTAAGGGATTATACCCAAAGGTTTGATTTGATCTCCATATCCCCAGTATAAGTAGACACAAACCTTATTCCATGCTCCCTTAAAATCCCTCCTCCTCCTAAGGGATCTAGATTCCCTTTAGATGCCCCATTAAAATTAATATGTAACCATCTAATAAGTAGTGGTTTCCATTTAGTCTCCCTTATTCGTCTCTAGGATCACACTTACCAAAACATGAAAGATCAATTTGCCAATTCATAGTAGATTATTTTTCATACATTAATATACTTTTACCTTATTCATTAGGAAAAATATTGAACTTTCCCACAAAAACCTCAAAGACCCCTTTATCAAGAATCACACTTGTGCATTTTTTATTCCTATTTTTTTAATTTCACCCCCAATTCCCCAAATGATATAAAGGAATGTATGATTCCATATAATATTTAGAAGGACATTTTGAAAAAGACACTCCCAAGCTTGGAAAAATTTAAACTTTGAACTAACAAATACCTAGAGGACATTGAATTTAATAATAAAGATCTAAAATTCATGAGTATAATGATAGTCTATAAGTAAATGAAAGACAATTTCATTATCATTTTCACATAAGGGACATGTGTTGATCAAAATGATACATATTTTTATTAAATTATCTAGTTAAGATTTTTTTTTAAACAACCACCCATAGAAAGAAGTTGACTTTGGGGATCAGATACTTATCCCATAACCTATCATAGTAAACCTCATTTCTTGGAACATGAGCCATTAAATTATATCTAGATTTTATTTGATAGTGACCATCAAAAAATTCTTTCCAAACCATCTAGTCTTCATTATTGGTTTTTGGCAAGTGATAAGTTCTCAATAGATTATTCAAATTTGACAAAATGATATTGTATTCATGATTTAAATTATCAAAAAATAGTGTTTTCTATATTTTTTCACCATCAATAGTTTTCCATTACACATGAACCTTACTACCATATTTGTTTTGAATGAGCTCTTGTAAATGTTGCCAGGTTCTAACAAATTAAGTGGATGATAAAAAATACAATAATATTTATAAAAATTGACATACCTACCATTTACAAGCTACCATTTTTAGCCTGAGGAAATTAGATCCTTGTTAGAATTCAATAAATTCCATAAGTGAGAATCCCTAAAAAATTTATCATCTTCAAATATACATAGGATTTTTACCTTCTAAGTATTTGAATCTTAAAATAGTGACCCAAGTACTATTTACCTTAAGAAATATCCAAAAAAAACTTGATAGGAGATTTATTCATCAAGTATAATCTCTAAATGCCTAGACCTCGATACTTTTTTGTTATACAAAGTTGATTTATCTCTTTTGAACATGTCCATAAAAAGTTCTTTTGAAATGTATTAAACTTGTATTAAATACTCTTAGAAAGGATAAAAAGATAAAGAATATAGATTGAGAGAATCTGAAAACCACTTTTGATAAGTAAAAATGTTAAATTTTTATGAGGAGGCAAAATTTGACAAACCTAGAAAAATATACTTAAATATCATTTTTTATGAATTGAAATAATCAGCTTGATACATGACTATTTTAAAATAGGTTGAGAAAGAGTTAAAAAATAGGAAATCTTTAAAAACTCAGGAGATTCAATTTTTTTTGTACAATGATAAAAATTTTAGGATTAGAATTGAGCATTGCTACCTAAAATTTATAAACACCAGTACCGATCTCTTGACATAGATAATATTGAACAACTGGTTAGCTCAATTTTATATAACCAAGTGCCTCTTCAAATGGATGCAATATTGTTACCTTTTAATAAAATAATTGATGATATCATAGAGGTAGAGTTTAAATAAGACTTTCATGAGCTAGAGACTCATTTTTGTATTATCTATGGCCAACATACCATCAAATCACAAAATACTATCTTGGAAAACCATAGGTTTGTATCTATACATGAAATAATGAGATAAATGTCTGCACTTATTCTATCAATGAAGGCTACAATCACAAAAATAATTAGCATTTGTAAACAACAAAGCATGACACATAAGATATGGGTTCATACCTAATTTATTAACTAGCTATACAAAGCAAGGTCAACCTAGATCATAGAGATAAAACCACCCTAGTATCAGCCATGAAAAGGCATAAAATTATAAGGTAATTAAGATTTATATTTGAATTGAAATAATATTAGTAATGCAATTAAACAAATTATGATTGTTGGTTTTCATATTCTGAAATAAGCTTTTGAGAAAGAAATCTCAAATATTTTTGAGAAACATAAAATAGATGGTTTGAATGATAAGATGTCATTTTCCCTCTTGAAGGATGATATATGAAAAAATATGTGTTGTGTGTTTGAATCTATAAAAATGTTGGGTTTTCATGTTCTATAAAACAATATTGTGATCTAGATTTCAAGCCAAATTATGTTGACAATCTAAAACCAAAATTTTCATAGGAACAATGGGAATGTCTTTAGAATAACTATCCATACTTGTAGATAAAGTTTTAAATGGATAAGTTTAGATAAAATTTTCCATTAAAATTGGTTCCCAAGTAGAAATCTAAAGTTATTATTTAAGGATAATAAAAGTAAGAAATAATTAAAAACGGAAAAAATCTAGATTTTTTCAAGTTGTAAATACCAAAAAAACTTGCTTTGATAAGGTGCACTACATATAATGTTGTGTAAAATTTTGATGTTCACAAAATCCACTATTTCTAAGATTTTTAGAGTTTGAAGATGTAGGCACTATTTATTAATTATATAGTACCTCAGTCTTATACATTTGGAAAACACATATCTTAATTATTCCTCTTAGTTCTAGACCTTCTTGCTACCAAAAGGATTGTATCTACTATCTCTTTATGCTTATTGCTTATCTCTTAGTTTGAATTATATTATTATGATGATACAAGTTTTTTTTATCTTACCTAGAATGTTTCAAATCTACTTATTATCCATCTCTACATATTAGGGTCTTGTTCTTATTTTCCATCTTCCCAATGTAGACACTTAGTTTTGGCCACTTTCATGCATAAACCAACATTTAATTCAATTTATATAAAATGACACATTTTAATCCTATAAATTATTCAAATTTATCTATGTAAGTTATTTAATTTCCTAGTAACATGATGAGGCTAGCTTATCTGGTTTATTACATTGTATGCATCACTAAAATAGTTTAGTTCTAACCCTAGTCAAATTATAACCTAATAATCTAGCACTTTTTGCATGTCAAAATTTTAATTTATAACATTTAAAACAATTTTACAATGCTAAAAATCACCAATAAATACTAATTATATTACAAATCCTAACTAACTTGCATAAACAAAAATTCTAAATCAAATTAGTGGATTTCATTTCGCAAAAAAGGAATTTTTAACTAAATATGAATTCAAAGGTCAAATAAGCTAATAAAGTGATTTATTATCTCTTTAATATTCAAAAAATATGAGTCACACATCAAAAATATCTAAATTGAGTTTTCATTCCTCATAAATATCTGAAACTAAGGTGTAAAGATTTCATGAGTGCTTTGACCCAACCCAAAATTAGACTGACTCAACCTAGGTTAATTTAGACTCAACCCAAGTTATAATTTAACCTAACTTCCCTAGGGTTAGATTTATTTCTTGAGATATAAATACAAGTTCGCAAATCATAGGCTAAAAATATTTTGTGTATAAGGTTATTATGTTAGAATAACTTCTTGAAGCCTTTGAGATCAGTTTTATAATGCCCAATTTATGTCAAGCTTCATACCAAGTCACAAGTAACTATTAGAGAGATGCTACCACCATGGAAGAACATTACTAGAAGACTCAAATAATCATAGGCTAAGCATGAACATCCTTATGCCAACAAGTAAGGATTAAAATTAATAAAAGAGGTAAGAAATTTGTATTGTCTTCATCTCTATTTTATGATCTTGATTATTGTGTTATGTTCTCCTTAGTTCTTAGGCACGAGTTTTTAGTCCTAGTGTATTTTTATGCTTGATATTTTCTTATATATACTAA
The DNA here is from genome assembly GCA_037957365.1 of Torreya grandis. Taxonomy (NCBI): domain Eukaryota; kingdom Viridiplantae; phylum Streptophyta; class Pinopsida; order Cupressales; family Taxaceae; genus Torreya; species Torreya grandis. The sequence goes on from JARHVA010000496.1 coordinate 1,385,815, forward strand.
AAATGGACTAATATACATATTTTTACTCTTAAAACTCATAAGGTACACCTAGACACTTACATCTAGTTTAGACACCTATGTTGATGCAAATGTCATATTCTAATACAAGCATCCAGTTCCTTAAAGTCATTTAATTTTGAATTATAATGTGTCCCTCTGGTTGGACTAAATGTCTTAATGTGATATATTTATATATAAGATTGGTATATATGCATGATCAATCCTCATTCCCACCCCACTTAATAAATTCATACCTCTCATAAGCCAACTTACCAAAAAGAATCCAATCAATCATTCAAGTGAGTAAAGCTTCCCTATTTTATCCTACTTCTATATATGTCATAGGTACAACACATATACAAGTCTAAAGTAATAAAGGAACATTATATAAGTCCTATTTTACAAGTTTTTTTTTAGGTCACTATTGTACTTTATTTTCACATATTACACCCTTATACACCCACAATCCAACACATTAGGGAATAAAAATATCATTCAAAGTCCCTCTTTAGATTAGTGGCTTTGTAAGTAGGACCCTTTGATATAGGGGTCTTTAGGGTTAGATCAAAACTATGAGAACACTAAACTATTAATTAGCCTAATATAGATCTATTTATCACCCTTTTTATTATTCATTTATTCTTAATCCTAACCCCACATTCAAATTTAGGGTTAAACAAGAGAATGGAAAGGAAAACATTAAATAAAAACTATTATTGTTAGAAAATAGATTACTAAGAAAAAATATATTAAGAAATAACAATATCAAAGGATATTATAACCCTTTTAGAAGTGTATATATCATACATCACTTCAAGTACCCAAGTAAGGGCTAAAGATACATGTGAGTTCACATGCCAAAGTTATTTTCCCTTTAAATTGAGAAATAAATTTATAGGATTAAACTAACATCTCTCTCCCATTAGTCCTAAAGTTTTTATTGTTGATTTATGTAATGTTGAGATAAAAATTTAAAAATGTGATACTATAGACCTACTCTCTTGCATTGGTTTTAGTGCCATGTTTTGTGTTTGTATATTTCTTATCCTAGTGGTTTAATACCACTTATTTATTAAAAGTGTTTGTACCTATGTGGAAAGAGTTAAAAACATGAATGAAAACATTTCAAAAGGATGTTACAAATTTATAAATGATGAAGGTGAGTTTAAGGGATTCTCTTTGATTTATGGAATTTATAGTGCAAACAACACTGTTGAAGAAGAGGTGGTCATATAATTTGATATAGAGTGATTAGATATTATGTTCCTAATGGATATTGGGATTTTTCTATTGAAGCATCCATTTATGTGTGAGAGATTGATTGGATTTTGGGAGCACATGATTAACAGATGCAATAAAAACTCATACCTAATTATTATCATTTATGGTGGGTCAAATAAATTACAAGAAATGAAAATTTTTAAAATATCATCTGTAATATACATAGTTAAAAATATAAATTAGGCAAATTTAAAAAATTACTATAGATATTTGATGGGGAATCAAGGTGAGACCCAAAACTAAATTTAGATTACTCTTAGTACAAAATAGTCCCACATTTTATTAATAATATTTTAATAAGTATTTAATTATTTATTATAATTTATTGAGCCATTAGAATCAACTATGTCCATAAGTGAATAAATATCTAAAGTAAGCATGTCAAATTACAACCTAGTAGAAATAAGTGTCTGTATTAAACATCATGATGACATGACTAAAGAGCCAAAAGATCATCAATATGATATGAAAATTTTTAGAGTCAGACACAATGAGGATCAACTTGATAGGGTTAAAATCATGAATATGAATCTATATGTATTAATTAAACCTAAAGAATAACTCAAAAAATGTAAGAAGTGTGTCTTCACATTAAAGTTATATTAATGAGCATTGAACATTAGCATTAGACAAAAAGTGCATAGGAAGATACATTATATAATGAATAATTAGTTCACCCAAAAAGGTAATTAACTCAACTCATGATTATAAAATGACTTAAATTACATTTCCATTAATGACCTATTATTAACCTTAGCAAGCTAAATAAGACCTTGTAGACAAAACCTAGTGGGAAAAAAGTCTACACCCACACCCTTCTTAAGCATGGCTTAGGTGGGTAGAAGAATTGGGTGTCAAAACAAAGGCTTGATGAGGTACCCAAGTATAGAGAGATGATACCCTAGAGGAGGAATAAGATGAAGCTACTCAAACCCTAATAATAGCCTAGAAATGAAGATACTTGCTCTTAGTGAAAGGTTTTGTGAATATATCAAAAAATTCCTCTATTGTTTAGATGTAAAGGAGATCAATGAATTAAAGGATGAGTTTTTTAATGAAATAATTATGAATATCGATATACTTGGTAGATTTATGGATTATTATATTCCCTTAGATCTAGATTGTGCTTTAGTTGTCATAGAAGATGACTATTGGTCATAGAAACTAGATGCCATACTCAACAAGAATCCCCTAAAGATAAATAGCCTTAGTGATAACATTAACAACTCCTATGTATTCTAACTCTATATAAGATAAATTAATAGCCTTTTACTTTTTGATAGACCAACTAATTAGACCTAAATTGAGGGAGAAACTATAGCCAAAAGTAGACTTCTAATTCTATATGTTGCCAACCCAATTTGAATCCGTATATCCAATTAAATCATTGTCGATGCTTTCTCTATAGTGAATTAAAAAATTATGAGTAACATGAATGTATTGGGTAATCCACTTAACTTCCTTATAGTGTATCTCATGTGGTTCTTCTTTAATATTAAGACCATGCCCACTATATATGAAATGCTAGGTGTAGTGTGCATAAGGTAAATGAGACTTCTAACAAGTTATTAATATGAGGTAGCATAAACCAATGGATATGGACAATTAGCCTCAAGATTCACACTAGATAGAAAAGGAGTCAGATCTATCTTATAATCAACCATGCTATACTATGCAAGTAAATAAAAAACATACTTAGATTGTGTAATAGTGATACTTTAGTCAAATTGATATATTTCAATCTTAAGAAAGTAGTGCAACAAGCCCAAGTTAGTAATTAAGAACTTATAAGAGAAAGTATTTTTCACTAATGTGATGGTGGATGGAGAAATACTTGTGATTAATAGGTTATCCATATATATGACTATTATCATTAGTGAATCATCCTATCATAAGATGTAGGCATTCAGATCAGAATGACATTTGGTGAACCCAACCAAAAAAAGAAAGGAGTCCATATTGGCATACCAAGCTCGAGGAGCCTATTTGAGGCCATATATTTTTAAAGCTTATAAACTATTAAGTAATATTCAAAAAATACTTGTGGTTAATCCATGTATATTTCATGTTTGAGGTCACCATGAAAAAAGTAACTCTTCACATCCATCTAATGAGCATCTTAGTGATCTGCTATGAAATTGAGTTCATTTTGGTAATTTGGATTAATGTCTTAGTTTAGTCAATCCTAAGCACTTGATAAAAACCCTTTACTACCAAACATGATTTGAAATTGTCTACAAACCCATCTAATACAATTTTTTTTAGTAGATCCACTTACATTGAATAAATTATCTTCCCTTAATAAGTGGGACTAAATCTCATGTGTTGTTCCTCTACAAGGAACTATAATCCTCTTACATAAAAATATCCCACTCAAGTGTGCATGATTATTTAAAAAATTATTATAGATTAGAATCAAATTTAATTAAATCATGTGGGGAATTATAAAATTTTGAATGGGTTCACCAGTTGTTTGACAGATCTCCAAACCATTGGCCAATACTTTGTAGTGCTTGTCTAGCCCAAAAGGGACAAGTGCTTGTAAATTTATGAGGATATTCCTCATCATATAGAAATAATATTAGATAAGGTGGATGGGAATCATCATAATTACTATCATCATCATAACTAAAATAAGAATTTGGATCATCAAGAGGTTGATCAGGAAAATCAGAATCATTAGAACTATCATCAAATCCAAGTGGTTCTAAGGAAGGGGGAGAGGTGTCAAGTGTTGAGTCTAAAGGACCCTCTAAATAATGAAAAATCATCTCAAATAATAACTCATTAGTGGTGGGGTGGAGAATCCTATACCCATTAACACCCTTAGGATATCCAATGAGTAAGGAAGACTGACTCTAAGGTACTAATGCCTTACATTTCTTCTTTGGAATATAATCTATAACAGGTGAACCAAACACTCAAAAGTGATCAAATATGGGTTTATGAATTCTTCGAGTTTCAAAAGGAGTCACTCCATTTAATGATTTATAAGGAACCCAATTCTTGATGTAATAAGTGCAGTTAATGTCCTAAACCCTGTTGGTGTGCAAATTTGTCAGGGGGGCAAATTATCTGATAATGTCAATAGTTTTTGGTGCCCATTATGGGGTAAAATTTTAAAAAAATTATGCTTCCCACATTTTCTCTTTGGTCCACATGAATCTTCCATCATCTCAAAGACCACTTTGACAACCTAACCTAGACTGAGAACAGTCAATCCAAAGTAATATTATGTTAAATATCATACCAATTTTCTAGGACTCTAATAGTGTTTTTATAATCCAATTCCAAATTATGTTAGAAAATTTGAATCAGAAAGTTGATCATGTAGAAATGATATAAAGGATTCAATAACATATAAGATCCCTATAAACCATTTGGGTACTCGTAACTAGTGAATTATCACATGACCATCTCATGTTCTCACAATCCTAATCATCAACCTGATTCAAATTGGGATGAAGCCTTGGAATAAGATTTAACCTCAAGTCTCCAATCATTTTCCTTTTATAATAGAATAAGTAACACTCAATTTGACATCATTAGAGAATAACTAGATATAAAATAAACATGTGCTACCATTGCCTAAATAAAATTAGAAATAAGCTCAATATTTCAAGATAAGAGACAAGCTAGGAAAATTTCCCATATAGTTATGAGGAATAAATGCATAAGAGAAGTTTCATCTCATGACAATTCAAGGAGTGAAGGCCCTAGTTCTTCAACCTAATATCAACTAGATAACTCAAACTCAAGAAGATATTTTTTTAGATTTGAAAACATTTTCTTGGGATAATAGGACTAGTTCAACACATTTTCATAGATCCATTAGAATCTTAGAAGAAGAAGATCAAGTCTTTTTATCATAGAGAGTAGAATCATTATCTACATTAATAATACAAAAAATAAGGCTATCTTAGAGATCTCTTCAAATTCGACCTACACCTCAATGCCAATAACTTTCTTCCAAACTAGTAAAAAAGAGATTCACTAGAGCTAATATGTCAAAAGGTGAAGTTGACCCTTTTTATCAGTTACAAGAACATTCTAGTTTCAAATTAAGCCCTAAACATCAAAGAAAGGTCAAAAGAACAACTAGTCTTCCCTTGAAATTTAATAAAAACAAATAACTTGAAAGAGGAACTTTGACAAGTCAAGCTCTTATCTTATCAAAAATTGTTATTCCCCTGCAAGCAATTTTTAAAACTATAGAATTACCATGGGGAGTTGTGATTAGTCCATTGGCTCTAAAAAATTTACATGATCTTTAAAAATGGTCAAGAAATAATTTGTCAAAGTTCTATGGAGATGGAAAAAAACATCTAGATGAACACCTTGTAGCCTTCAATGTTGCATGTGGCATTTTAGACGTTGAGGATGAAGATGTTTTTGTTATGTTATTCATTGAAATGATTCATGATGGGGAGATATATTGGTTTCACCACATAACTCTAGGATATATTACTAATTATAATACTATGAAGACTAAATTTGAAAATAAATTTAAGCCAATTGAAGATGCCTATGCATTGCTCGCTCAGATTACACAAATGAAAAAAAAAGGTTTAGGAGCCTACAAAATATTTTGTTTCCAAATTCAATAGGTTGATAATTAAAATAGAAGCTATTGTAAAACCAATAGATGAAAATAAAAAAATCCCTTTTTATCAACTCTCAACTAGTTGAAGTTATCAATTGAGAAGATCTAGGGTAGCATATTTGGAAGCCACCCAAAAATTAGCTAGTGATTTCAAAGATGACATGATAATGTCTAAAAAACTAAAAAAGGAGACTTAAAAGAATAAATCTTAGAGTTAAAGATAGTATTCAAAATAAAAAAATTTGTATAAGATGGGTAATGATATAATATCCTTGAAAAAGTAAATACCTTAGAAGACCTTTACCAGTCCACACCAAGATATTCCAAGGAGGAACTATATTCCTTTTTAAAGAAATTTCCCTAGATTAGATGTTCCTCAACTACAAATTTCACTTTAATCCCCTCCTCAAAAAAACACTAATGCAATTTTAAATGTAATCTCATAAACCAAATAGATATTTGGATATAAAGAGGATGAAGAAGAAAATGAATCAAAAAATCCAAAACTTCAAGAATGTGAAATTGAAGAACCTAGTGGGCACTCCATAAACACGTTTATAAAATATAATTTAGATGAAAATGAGTATAAAGTAAGTGTTGAGGATATGAAAAATCAATCCTTTATATTTTTCATTATATCTCTGAATCAAAAAAAGTAGTATAATTAATCACATGAGGAAATTCTAAAAGTTATCCTCCCATGAGGAACTACCCCACTACTACAAATAAAAGGAAAGCAGCTACTAGTAAGTAGTTCATTTAATGTCAATGTTTCTAAATCTATTGAAACTCCATCTATTTTATTTATTTTGACATAATTGATCATGTCAACAAAACCAAATTAAAATGTCACAAGTTGAGTACTTGAGAATATGGCTAGAGCAGTTCGATTAGTTAGTTGATTTAATTAAAGGAAAAAATCCAAATGATATAAAAAACAATTTATAAGGAATCCTAAATAACCTTGTTTCTTCTAATCATGTCAACTCAATGGCCACATCCACTTCCAAATCCAATAAATTTTACCCATTTTATATTTCCGTAATCCTCAAGGGATGCAAAGTAAGTAATTGTATCAATGATATCGTAGCCTTAGATAATGTCATGCCTACAAAATTTGCTCATGCTCTTGACCTAACCTATACTAAAACCTTTAGGCATTGTTATTCCATGGAGGTAAAAAAAGTTACACTCATTAGACAAATTAAATATGCACAAGTGGTTTTGGTATCTTTTCCACAAAAATGAATCAAAATCAATATTTTGGTCACAGACATTCCTATAACTTACATCATTATTTTGGGTAGAAATTTTTGAAAAGAATTGGGAGGAAAAATCCAATTGGATTTATCACATGATATAATTATAGTCAAAGGAGTTAAACAACATCTATAACCAGAACTAAAAATCAAATATATAGTATAAAAATATAGTGATTTGAGGGCAGACATTTTGTATGAATATGCATGAATTAGTAATTATCTTTTGATGATAGAGAAAGATATAGAGTTAATATTAAACATGAAATCAAATCATAATTATGTTTATAAGTTAGTGTTTGATAGTATTTGTTCACCAATAGTTTCAAATGCATGAGTGATCTTGATATCTCAATCTAAGGAAAATTTTCATTTTTTATATAAGTTGTAATTTGACTGTATCAACAACACAACTAAATATGAAGCACTTTTTCATGGACTACATGAAATAAAATATATGGGAATCAATAATTTAAAAGTATTATGTGATGTTAAACTCATTTTAAAATAGGTCAAAGTTCAATACCAAGTGAATAATGATCATAAAAGACATTATAGGATTATAGTCTAGGATAAAAAAAAAAACCTTTGATGCTTTTTGTGTCGATACAATTCCTTATGAACACAACTCTAGAACTGATAATTTATTATTATCAACTTCTTTGATGATTCCTCATGTATATATTGGTATTAAAAATATACAATTGAACTAATATATAGACCAAGTGTCTTAGACAATCTAGATAATTGGCAAGTTTTCAATGATGATCAATAGATTATTTCATTCTTTGAGAAAGTAGATATCTTTATAAATTTGTATTTTGAAGGTAGAGATTATTCATACTTAGAATCTTTAGTTCATACATCAAAAGAGTAATCACTGATGAATAATATGAATAAGATGTTATTAAGTTGAAAGGAAATAAAATTCTTCAAGACCTAGTCTCTTTAGAATATTTTTTTCAAAAACACAATAGATCTGTATAGATTAAAATACAAAAAGGAAATATTGATTCTACTGACTATAAAAAGTAAACATGGGCTCAAAGGAACATCATAAGTTCATCAATATTTGTAAATGTTTCTCACCTAAATAAAAACATTTTTTTTAGCTTTCTACATAAGTATATTGATATACTCAACTATTCATAGATAGATCTTAAGTCTTTTCAACATAGATAAATGCATCATATGGTTCCTATAAATCTTGATGCAAAACTTTTCAAACAAAAACTGAGGGAATATAATCCTAAAATCATAGGAATGATTATTGTTTAAGTGTAAAAGATTCTTGATGCTCACATTATCTTTCTTATCCACCATTCAATTTAGGTATCTAACATAGTAACACTTATTAAGAATCATGGTGATATTAGAATCTATGTTGATTTTAAGAACCTTAATCAATCATCCCTTAGAGATAAGTACCTGTTGCTAGTCATGGATCAAGTTATCCAAGTAGTGATTGGTGCTAAGATGTTTTTGATGCTTGACATTTTTTAGGATACAACCAAATCAAAGTTAGTAGGGAAGACCAACATAAAATAATTTTCAAAACACTTTGGGGAACTTTTACATACAGGCAGATGCCATTTATATTAATCAATAAGCATCTACTTTTTGGAGGGTAATGGATTTGGCATTAAAATAATTAAACAACAAAATCATTATAGCTTATCTTTATGACCTGATATTATTCTCAAAAAAGTGAGAAGATCACTATGCACATTTGGAAAGAGTTTTTGAAAAGTGTCCTTTACATGGAATTTCTATTAACCCTAAGAAATATATCTTTGAGTGACTGAAGACAAAATCTTATGTCATATCATTTAAAAATAAGGAATAAGGATTGATCTAAAAAGGGTTTAGGTGATTCAAAAACTTTCCTTTCCTACAAGTAAACTAGGAGTGCATTCCTTCTTTAGAAAAGTAATTTTTTTGAGGAGATTTATAATTGATTTTTCTAAGCTCACCAAATATATTTGAGACATGATGAATTCAAAACCTTATTTCAAATTGAATAATGAAGGTAAAGGAGTGTTTGAAAATTTAAATACTGCTATTACTCATGCAATGACATTGGTTTGTCCTAATTTTAACAAATAATTCATCATTTATTTCTATGCTTCAGATCATACACTCAACAATATTGATTTAGAAAAATAATGAATGTATTGAGTCCCTAATTACCTCCATGAGTTGTAATCTCAATTATTACAAGTCGAAATAATCTCCTAAATAAAATCATGTCTATGTAGTAGTGAAATTAGTAAAAAAAAATTTAACTATTACATATTAAAATTACATTATATGGTAATGGTTCCAAGTGCATTAGTTAAATCCATTTATATCCAACAGGAACCTAGTTCTAAATTAGGGAATTGGATAACCAAAGTTCAAGAATATGATCTAGAAATAAAACCTACAAAACCAATTCGAGGAAAAAGACTATGTCAACTCATGGTAGAATACGAAAATATTCAATTAGGGTCTTCAATAGTTTCAGATGAAGAAGATGAACAAGAACTTCCTCTAATATTTTTTGTTGATTCTACTAATGAATGGTTTTTTCACATTGATTTGTACCTAACATATAGAGAACATCCTTTATAATTTAATTCTAAATAATTCATAATGGTAAAACTATAGGCTAATAAATATGTCATATGGGATGGCACATTTTTTAATAAAAATATTGATGGCTTCTTCTTAAGGTGTGTTGATAAAGAACACTGGAAAAAATCATTGCAAGATTTTCATGATCAAGATTGTGGAGGGAAATTTTTTCCTAGGGTAATAACATATAAAATTCTTAGAGCCCATTATTATTGGCAAACTATTCTCAAAGATTAGTATGAATGGGTGAGAAAGTGTGAGGCACACCAGCAATTTGTAGGCAAACCTAGATTAGCAACACTTCCTTTTCAATTAATGATAGTTTAAGAACCTTTTTAGCAATGGGGACTAAATTTTATTAGAACATTTAACCCTCATTTAATTTCAAGTCACACTCATATTCTCACAATAACATATTAATCTCCTAAGTGGGTAGAAGTGATTCCTATTGAGAAAATGACTTTAGAAGCCATTTTTAAATTCATCAAAGAAAATATCTTGCTATGATATAGAATCCCATAGAAGATTGTTACAGGAAACACCTCTAATTTTTATTCTTTAGAGATGATTAAATTTTATTATGGGTATGATATTTCATTGTCTCATTCATGAAACTATCATTTGATAGGTAATGGTCAGGATGAGTCAAGTAAAAAGAATATATTCATAATCATACTTAAATTAGTTGATGAGAATTATAAAAAATGGAATAATAAGATATTTTATGCTCTTTGGAAAAATTGTATAACACCAAAAAGGGATATTTTGATGTCTCCATTTAAGTTACTATACAAAATAGATGTTGTAATTCCAATAACTCTCAAATTACCCACTCTATAGTTGTCTAGAGCCATTGAGAATCTAAATTTTAAAATCCCACTAGATAAAACAATTTTCTACCTACATCAAATATAAGAAAAAAACACATAGGTGGTTGATAGAATTACAAAACATCAGGCTCATGTTGAAATTCTCTTTGATAAGAAGGCAAAGAAAAGAGAATTCCAAGTAGATTTTGTCCTACTCTAGGATAGTCATAGGAAACCAAAAGGAATTTATGATAAGTTTGACTCACTTTGTATGGGGCCATTTAAGATTAGGAATTTATATGGAAATAATACTTTCTATCTAGCATATCATGATGGAACTCATCTACCATTTCCCTTCAGCAAGATATATCTTAAATACTATTTTTAGTGAGAACCAAGTTGTCCTCTTTTGTATATATGTAAATATAGTTTTGGTTGTGTTTATTTCTTGGTATTTCTTTTTTTCTTGTGTCGTTATGTTATTTCCTTTCCCATTTTTTCTCTCTTTCTTGCTTTGTCCTATTATGGGCTTTTATCTTAAATAATCCTTTCCATTTTTCCTAATTGAGCTAGACATTAGCTCTGTAGATAGATGATTTTCTACTAAATTAATATTCCTATTCACCCCCAAGATTTTATCATTTCAAATGATGGTTTGCCTTAAATTAAATCATTCTAAAAATGTTGGTCTTGCATAAATGAGAATGTCATAGTCACTTAGCCTAATCTTTGGTTAAGTTTATATTCAATATTTAATCATAAGAATATAAAATACAATTCTCTCTTTGCATTTTAGTTTCTATAAAAAAATAATGAAAATGCCCTCACATACACTATCCTTTTGGATATGTGATAACACCTATTAGGTTGAGTACATGATCCTTGCATACACTATCTTTTAACATGTGATAGTGTTTTAATGGCTTGAGGACTCATCCTTTATTAAAGATCAATGATTTTTCAAATTGATAAAAGTTACTATTGAAGACTTCATTACCCAATTGATAAAACATTAGCCTAAGAAACTAGAGAATATAAGTTATTTTCATTCCTTGTAGTTGAACATCTCAGTTAGAGCTAATTATTGTCATGCTTTTTTTTTAAAGATAAAAACTAGAAAAATTTCAAAAATTTAATGGCTAAATTTGAGCTCAAAATCATCAAATTTTGAGATTTTTTTTTTAAATTGACCAATTAAGTTTAATTTATTGATTATAAAATCATAAGTAAAATGATTATTTTTCCCAGGCTATTCGAAAATGCTTTCAATCTCCCTTTGTAAAAATCCATTGGCCTTCACCACAATTTGAAAAATATATTTAACTTTTTATAATTTGTGAAAATGTGTGTTGCCTTTCCCAAAGTTTTGCAAAATGCCCTGGCATTTTTCAAAGTCATGTGATTTGTAAATTTATTTTGTAACTCCATGTAATTTACAAATTAATTTTTTCTCTCAGTGTAATTTGTATTTTTAAGTTTGAAATTCATGTAATTTACATATTTATTTTTTAGTTCCATGCAATTTTCAAATCTATTTTTGGGTTTTGTATAATTTGTAAAATAATATTTCTATTTCATGCAAGTTACAAATTTGTTTTGCATTTCCTTGCAATTTGGTAATTCATTTTGCATTTCTCCTTCCTGTACAATTTCAAATTTTATTTCCTCGAACCATGCAAATTGAAGTTGCACTTCCCTGGATCATGGAAATAAAAATTACACTTATTCAAGTCATGTAAATGTAAACCTCCATGTTTCAATTGCCTTTTTAGTTCCATGCAAATTACTGTTGCAAATTTAACACTCCTTTTTCAACTTGCATGAAACCACCTTTACTTATTACCCTAATTGTGTAAGTTCTATTATTTTTTGGGGTTATGTTATATCAAAATTTTCTTCCCTCCTAAGAAGACTTCTTCAATTTTCATGATCAAGATTTGGAAATATTAATTTCTCAAAGTGGAGTTACAAAGAAAATTAGAATTTTTATTTTATCTTGGCTACCTACCAAGAGAAGTGCTCGCCAGGGAAAATAAATTGAAGTAAATATTAAAAGAAGCAAATTTTAATTTGTTCTTATCAGCCAAGAAGACCTATGAGACCATATGCCTCATGAAGGAATTATTGATGATAAAAAAAAGACAAGTTTTAATTTAATTTTGCCACATGTGAAATTGTATGAAACTCAATAAGGAGGAATGAAGAGATATTAATAATTAGACTCTACTTGTTTCCATCCAAGAATAGGCCATAAAACCCACATAAAAGGGTGAAAAGTGAAAGTTTTGTTAAATTTTTGCTTATTTTCCTATTTCTTCTCTATAAACTCAACCATATGACGTACCAAAGAAGCTACAAAAGTGATAAAAAGATGTTTTTTAACTATGTAAGGTAAAAGTATAACCATATTACCACTGTACAATTATTCGTATGCCCAAAAATAGAAGTAATTTTTTTTGAAGTATTTTTTTTTAAAATTCTTCTCACTTGCACCGTATCAATGGTTTGAATATTAAAAAAATAAGATCAATTTTTGAAGTTTTCCACCTGCCATAATCAACTGTGGGGTCCATATGGCACTCCAAGAAATTTATAATTTAAAAAGTACAAAGAAATATTTGATTTTACTTATGAAAAATGAGGAGAGGTGTAAGATAAATAATCAATAAAATAATATGACTCATTTAAGCTTGTAAGTTTTGTAAAATAAAAAAACACTTGCATATTTTTTTTACCCAAATTTCAAAAATGTTGTACAACTTAATGAGAGGTTGAAGAGTTTTAAGAGTCAAAATCAAAAGGGTCAAATTTTATTTTTACCATTGTATATAAACCATATATATGTTTATTACTCTCATGCATAATTTGTTATTCTTGATACTAACACCTGCATACATCAACATTTGTAAACAAACTTTACAGTCTTTATTTTATCTATCAGTTCTCTCTTAGTTTCATGACATTATTTCTCCAAATAAATTTTTAATTTTTTTTTATTACACTCTTCATGTCTTTAGGCTATGCACATATCTCTCTAACATTCACACATTCTATTCTACTCAATCTCACCCTCTATTTTCTATTATCCACACACTAGTCTACAATATGTTTCATGCCTCTTTAGGCCAAAAGACCCCTTCTCTTGAATAAGTTTTTATACATGAAATCTCATAAATTGTAATATTCTCTATGGATTTTTAAACTTTTCTCAACTGTTCACAAACACCATCACAACCTGACCTGCCTACTTGACATATCAAACCCTCCATCTCCCTTCAAAGCTTATAGCCCTTTTTTTATTATTTTTCCTCTTGTATGGATTATTAAAGATGATTATTGGAAAAAAATTACACACTATTCCAAAATTTATCCTCCTTTATCTTTATAACAAATTTTAGGTTTCAAAACACTTTCTAGATACCTTTTCTAGGCTTCTTGCAGACCTAATAGGTCTCTAGGTCTCTCCTTAGAGCAAAATTGTTAAAAGACCATCCATATGGTCCTGTACAAGATTATAAACCTTAAAATATTATTTATCATGTCTAATACCATTATAATACCAAGTTTAAACAAGTTTCACTATATAAATTACTAGATATTCCAATTTTTCTATCTCACCCTATATTAGGGTTGGCAAGGTCTATGACAGGCTCGATAGCTTCTAAATTTCTTTTAATGGACATTTTATTAGTTACAAGGAACTCAATGAATTTTTAAAGGTATATAATAATTATATAAACCTTTTCCAACTATTATATCTCTTTGATCAATCCATAGTTCACCTCGATCATGAGTTATATAGTGGTTTCATAAATAGTTTGTCTATGTTCCATTTACAATGGGGCTTGAATGATAGTAGTCTTGATTGAATATTTAAAACATCAAAAATACAATTTTTTATTTATTTTTGGTTACCTAAATTTACTCATTACTACATCTTCTTGATCAATCCTTGTTTACACTCCAAACATAACTTTGATAGGGTTTTACTTCTTATTGGTAGGGTTTCAACAAGATACAATACTTGGAACATTTATTTTTATCTCCTTATGTCACCAGGTCACTTCATACCTCCTCAAATTACTCAAACATAATCTATATATTTTTTCTTATAAACCTTATCTTGTTTTATTAGCTAAACTCCAAGTTACACCACATTTCCATCTGTTTAAGGCTTTAACTCTACATAGAGTTTAAGAAACCACTATTTAACCTAATATAAACATAACTAATAGTTATTTCATCCTTACTTATTTAAGTGGTATTACTAACCCTTATATACCTTCATAAATTCTTTGATTGCCCTTTAATACCCTTGTGAGCATGAAAACCAACTTTAAACATTGACTGTGTCTATCTTGATAGGGAATGAAAACTATAGGTTATCAATCATCATATAGGGTAATAAAAGAGGAAAACACAATCGTATATAGATTTACATAACTCAAAATATATATATTACCTTTTATGCTTCAATTAACAAGATCATACTTAACAAATCTTCATTCTTGACTATATTTGAACACATATATATACACAAAAATGTTTTACATAGTCATAATCTTTTAAACTTGTATTGTAGAATAATATTCTCAAGTCTTAATTTTGGTAACTCATTACATTGTATTCATGGACAAAATCAACATAACACACACTAGATTCTACTACTAAACATTTAATTTTATTGAATCCACTTATATGTATTTACAACTTAATCTTTTAAACAGAGTACAGATATTTTTGTTCTCTTTGATCATCATCCTTCCATACCTATACCTCTTCTAACATTCTCACTAAAATTATAACTCATACTGACCTTCTAAATATAATAATAACATATAACTCCAACCAAAATGTGTTAAAAACATAAACTAGTTTCTTATAACTACTTCCATCTTGGTAACTACCTTCTAAAAGGGATTAACATTCATTACTTCTTAGTTTTATGCCACCTTATTAATGAAATGTAATAAAATAATCATATAACACACCTAAACCCCTTTAAGACTCTAACAGCTTTTGACAACATGACATGACTTAACATTTCTCAAAAGGCTCCTAATCACACTTATACAAATTCAAATATTTGAAAAGGTGTTTTGGCATGAAGCTTTCCCAAGTGAAGAGCACTCAACATAAAGACACTTAAAGACTTATACACCCTCATAAATTCCCTATTATACTTCTAACTCCTAACTAAGACAAAATGATGACAAAAATAACTCACGTATCACTATCTGTATATTTTTTGCATGATGCCCATGCATCATATTCCTAGGGGAATAAGGAAATGGAAATCCAATGCATATTGTATGCTTCTTCTATGTCTTATAGTTATTCTCCCTTGGATCATCCCTTTCTGATTCTCCATCATGTTCCTTCACTTTATTTTCTTGCTTCCTCTATCATAGAGAAGTCTACCTTCTTGCTTCCACCACGTCTTTTCATCAACTTGCACTTCATGTGCACTCTCTCTTGCTCATTTACCTCTATCATATGGGTTGTAGATTCCCCACACCACTACTACAAAAACTATATTCTCATCTTCCTCTACTTCCATATTCATACCTATAACCAATATAAAAGTAATGTCTTGCCCAGTTATTGTCTCAATGAAATTCAAGCCTCCATAAGGCTCCACATATTCAACCTATTATACTATTCATATCATTTCTTCTCCATGCTCTTTCTCTTCATTCATGTGATGCTCAACTACTACAATTTTTATTTCCCTTCATTTTATATTATCTAACCATGAAATGCATGTTCTATTTCTTTTATCTCACTTTTTAACTATTCAGCATTCTCATAAATAGAAAAAAAATTAGATTGCATACCCTCTTCATTGAATTGTGCACCTTTTTTCAAGCCTTAAAATAGGCCTTCAAATAGATCATCTTCTCCTTTTCCACTCCAATCACACATTTGGATACAATTATCTTATTTCTCTTCACATAAATTGATCTTGTTCTCTTTAAGATATAATTAATTCACTTGTTCTATATGTTGCTCATTCTTTAGATACTTCATACTTCATCATCTATCTCCTAAGTTTCTTATATAACAACTAGTTCTACCTTATTTCCTCTCTTTTTCTTTTCATCTTCCTTTTCTTTATCTATTTCATGATTATCCACTTGAGTTTCTCCTTCCTCATCACCCATTTGTTGTATGGGGTCTCTATTTCTCTTATCTACTCTATCATGACTAGAAACTTATCCATCTACTGTCTCATCTCTATCATATCTCTATGTCTCTCTCTCTTATTGGTGTCATCTTGCACCATCGTCTTCTTTTGGTATCTTATCTCATCAAATTTGACCTGTTGTATTATTTATCTATCTTTCCTCATCTTCTTGAAGATGTATAATAACTCTTGGGTCTCATCTAGACTTATACCTCTCTCTGACAAGTTGTCTCTCACATACCACATCTTAACGTCTCACTCGGTCTATCTCATTCACTATGACCTCACCTAGGTCATTCACTTATCTTATCCTTTCATTATCACTTATTTCTCTCTCCTTAATCTCACCTATGAGCTATTTATCTTGATCTTCTCAACATCTCTCTCTTCTTAATAAGCCTTCTCTTGTTGTAGGGTTATTACCATCTCACAACTTGCACTAACACTACAATAAAATCCATGAACAAATCAAAAAAATCAAAATGAAAACTCATTAACACATGTACCTTATTTTATTAATATTGTCCTTTTTATTCCCAAAGACTATTTAGGCTCTGATACCAAATGATGTAGATTAATCTCATGCATACTTTTCTATACCGGATTCTAACACTTGCATAAATCAACACTTACAAATAAACTTTATAATCTTTGTCTTATCTATCAATTATCTCTTGGTTTCATGACATTATCTCTCTAAATAAATTATCCAAATATTTTGATTAAAATCTTCATGGATTTAGGTGTTGCACATATATCTCAAGCATTCACACATTATATTCTACTCACTCTCACCCTCTATTTCTTGTTATTCCACACACTAGTATACAATATGTTTCATGCCTCTTTAGACCAAAAGATCCCTTATCTTGAAAAAGTTTTTATACATGAAATATCCCAATTTGGAATATTATATAGGGATTATTAAACTTGTCTCAACTATTAACAAACACTATCACAACCTCACTTGCCTACTTGACAAATCAAACCCTTCATCTCACTTCAAAGATTATAGCCTTTTTAATTATTTTTACTCATATATGGATTATTAATGATGATTATTGGAAAAAAAATGACACATTATACCACCATTTATCATTTTTTACCTTTCCACAAAATTTTGGGTTTTAAAACACTTTTAAACACCTTTTTTAGGCTTCTTGCAGTTGTAATTAGGTCTCTAGTTCTCACTTAGAACATATTTGTCAAAATACTATTTGTATGATCCTATATATGATCAAAAACCTCAAAATATTATTTATAATGTTTAATACCATTATACTACCAAGTTTTAAGAAGATTCACTAGATAAATTGCCAGATATTCCAATTTTTCTATGTTAACCTAAACTAGGGTTTACAGGGTCTGTGACAGGCCTGAGAGCCTCCAAATTTATTTTAATGGAATTTTTATTTGTTTTAAGGAACTATATTAATTATTTAAGGTCTATCCTCCTTATCCAAACCTTTTCCAACTACTACATCTCTTTTATCAATCCATAATTCACCTCAATCATGAGTTATATAGTGGTTTCATAAACATTCTATCTATGTTCCATTTACAATAGGATTTGAATGCTAGTAGTCCTGATTGATGATTTAAAACATATAAAATACCATATTAAGGTATATTTACTTGATACCTAACTTTACCCAATGCTACATGTTCATGACAAATCTTTTTTAACAATCTAAACATGACTTTGATAGAGTTCTACTTCTTATTGGCAGGGTTTCAATAGGACATAGTACTTAAAACATTGATTTCTATCTCCTTATGTCAACAAGTCACTTCATACCTCCTCTACTCACTCAAACACAATATATAGAGTCTCTCTTAGTAACCTTATCTTTTTTTATTCATTAAACTCCAAGTTACACCACATTTCCATTTGTCAAAGGTTTCAACTCTATATATAGTCTAAGAGACCACTATTTGACCTAATATGAACATAACTACTGGTTATTGCATCTTGATTTATTTAAGTGTTATACCTAACACTTACCTTCATAAATTATTTGTCCACACTTTAATAACCTTGTGAACATGAAAACCAACTTTAGACATTGAATGCGTCTGTCTTGATAGAGAATGCAAACTGTAGGCTATCAATCATTATATAGGGTAATAAAAGAGGAAAACATAGTTGTATATAGGTTGACATAACTAAAAATACCTAAATAACCTTCTATTATTTAATCATCAAGATTCATACTTAACAAATCTTCATTCTTGACTATATTTAAATATAGATACATACAAAGAAATGTCTTCCATAGTCACAGTCTTTTCAACTTGTACTATAAAACAATCTTCTCAAAATCTTAAAGATGGTAGCACATTAAATTATATTCATGTATAAAATCAACATAACATATACTATATTCTACTTCTAAACATTCAATTTTATTAAATCCACTTACATGTATTTACAACTTAGTCTTTTGAATAGAGTATAGAGATTTTTGTTCTCTCTATTCATCATCCCTCTATACCTCTACCTCCACTAAAATTATCACTAACCTTATAACTCCTACTAACCTTATAAATACAAGAACAACATCTAAATCTAACCAAATATCATTAAAAACATAAACTACTTTTTTGTAACTACTTCCCTCTTGGAAACTACCTTCCAAAAGGGCTAACATTCATTACTCCTTAGTTTTGTGCCACTTAACTAATGACATGTATGTAAATAATCTTCTAACACACCCAGACCCATTTAAGACTCTATAACAAATTTTGACAACATGACATGACTTGACATTTCTCAAAAGACTCCTAGTTACATTTACACAAATTCAAATATTTAAAAATATGTTTTGGCAAGAAACTTTCCGAAGCCAAGAGCACTAAAAATAATGACACTTAAAGACTTTTACACCCTATTAAGGTCCCTATTAGACTTGTAACTCCTGACTAAGATAAAATGATGACAAAACATACTCACTTATCACTATTTATACATTGTTTTCATGATGCCCCTATATCACATATGGTCCAAAAAAGCATTGACGGTTTGAAATGTGAAAAATTAAAAAAATATGAGTTTTATTTATTTTTTCTGAGAGAGTCTAGATAATTTCAAGAAAGTTCTGAAAAGATCAAATATTTCAAAAGTAACTGGCAAAAAAAAATTGTTTTGGCCTAAGGTAAGAATAAAAATTGGGGAAGTAGGATTTTAAAATAATAAAAAAAAAGAAACATGAATTTTTAAAATTTCATTACGGCTCATTTACACTTACCAAGAAGGTTTGTCCGATATTTGTGGAGTGATTGATCAAGTGGGAAGTCAAAACTGAAAATGGTAATTGAGTGAGAAAGTTGAAATTTGTCAAGTGGCATTGAAAAAACACTAGAGTAATTTACATGGATAAAATTATGAGTACGACCTCTTGGTATATTTAAATAACTTATTTTATCTTTAAGTTATTAATTTTGTCAACTTTTGAAAATAAGGAGTTATTATACAAACATCCCCCAATTGTCAGTTTTATTATAAAACTTAATGTCTCATCCTCTTCTCTAGAAAAAGTGATTCTAAGTAAAGACAAATAAACCATGAAATATCAATTTTAGTTCATGACACCTCTCTCACCATTGGATTCTAATGGTTAAAATATCAGAGATACTGATCTAGATCACATTGACTTAGATAATTTTTAGAAGAGGATGAACATAGTGCATAAAACTAAATTTGCTCAAAGCATTTTTGATAGTGGATTGGCACAAGTAGTAGCATTATTTATTTTAGTACAGTCTCCTGAGTTATTATTGGTCATGAAAAATATCTATAACTTAGAGACAAGAGAATTGAGAGATTCATAAGGTGAATTGCTAGTGAGTTTCATTCTTGAACACATATATAATGTTTTCACCTTATAGATCATATATCTTTTGTACATCTGAATCTTGAGTCTTCCTAAAGTATTTGGGATGGAAATCAACAACAAATGGTTGACTAAGCCAAAACATTTCTCCACACAACTCCTCAACAATATTACAAGGTCTGCTTTCAAAAATGAAATAAATGACATGATAACACTATTACACAGGATAGTGGGAAGCTAAACAATAAATAAATTTTAGACATGGATATATAGACTCATTTGGATGATTTTTAGGAATAATAAATATATCAATTAGGGATAGTTGATTAGAGATGCAACCTATAAATAACCAATGGAAGTGAAAGTCATGTTAAGGTTTTATATGGCTTTGTATTACATTTATGTTTTAGCAAGCTGAAGGTATTTTGATGAAGTTCATATAGTAGGTGATTTTGAAAAGATAATGGTATATGAATTGTATCCTCAAATGTAATTGAAGGAAAATAACCATCATTTCAAAAGGGTGAATGATTGTTTTTTTCATTTCATCATTCAATTGTTTGAAAAGGAACTTTTTAACATGAGGATATCAGCAATGGTCACCACATAGATAACAAAATGGGGAACTTGGTTCATACAGTCCCCAAGTTTCAATTATTTGAGAACCAATGGTTGTGAGGTTACTCTTTATATGCTTCGATGATATGTTAGTGATAAGTTGGAATTGATGGAAATGGTGAAACAACTTATTAAAATACATAATTTCTCAATAGTTTGACTTAAGATAGGATTCAAATTTCCAATCTCAATTGGTAAGTATACTTGTCCATCATTCATAAAAGCTAAGAGAGTTAAACAATACATGTCTCATAATAATCTAAAAAATTTTGAGAGTAGGTTTTCATGTGACATTAGGGGATTGATTGAGAATAAAATTGGACCTTCATACCAACATCTCTCATATTTTGAGTATTATTGGAATGGATTGTGATGATGAGAAAGTAGGAAGGATCAAAGACTATTCAAAGTTTAACATGAAGAAAATAGTAAAATTTGATATAATGAAAGTACCAAAGTAGTTAGTGGATAATAAGGTCACATTAGATCCTATCTTTGAAAAATAAAACATCACGATGAGGCCACTACATGTAGTTCTTTGGGATAATATGGAATTTACTTCTCTCATAAGTAGAACAAGATTAGTACTTGACATAAATCGTAAGTGGCTGAGGAATAAAGGAGTGGATGTTGAAAATGTTGATTTCCCTACACCTCCTCAAAATATGATGGATCAAAAAAAGAAGATGAAATAGGTCCAAGTGGATAACCCCTGATGATAGAAGAAGCATATGAACTAGAAGTTATTCAACAAGACATTCCACCATGGAAGATTCTCAAGCTCAAAATAAATAGGTTAGGTGAATATATTTCCTCTTCTCTTAGTCTTTCAATTCCTCAAGATATTCTTATTGATAGTTTCCCACATTCTCAATAACTCTTAGAGAATATGACCTAACAATTTCTTTCTTCAAATGATATGTTTTTTATTATGTCATCTACTTTCCCATTGCAAGAGATCACTCATGTTTCTTAATCTTTTCCCTTAAATCTTGAATTACATATCATCTCCTCTTTGATAACTCCATTTTATACAATTAATAAATATGAATAAGTATAAACATCTTTCTATGGTTCCACAACTAAAAAAATACCTTCTTCCACTCTAGCTATGCTTGTCCCACTAGTCTCAACTTCTGTCCCACCTCCTTATTCAAACATGATAACTTTAGATTAGTTGTCCATGGTGGTGAAGAAAACATTAACATTTATTGAACCTAAGGAGATAGACTTTGGAACTTTTACAATCCCTTTTTTTAAAAGGCCAAAGAAAGTGAGATATTTTTTGAAATGGTAACAGATGAAAAAGGAGAAAAGTATGCATAAGTGGAAATTCTTATAGTTGAAAAAGATAAATAAAAATTGAAAATTGAAAATTATCAGATATCCAAGGTTCATTTAGAAAATTCTACTAGAGAAGGGATGAAAGGAAATGTACAATTAGTAATTGGTACCATTTTTGACAAAATGGATAAAGACAAAATAATGAAGGGTGAGTTAAAGGAAAAAGTAGAACAATTAAATTGAGTGATATAGAGATTGATCAAATAAATTTAACCTTTAATTTATTCATCAAGTCTTCATGCGTATACATTAGATAAATTAAGAGAGGTAGGTCAAATAGGAAATACAATGAAATATTAGATTGATAAAATTATTGATCAAACAAACCCATTAATTCTCACTACATTAACAATGGTCTCTAAAATTTGATCACAATGTAAAAAACTAACAAATAAAGTGGATATGCAGAAGAAAAATAGAACTAAGAAGAATAAATTCCCAATTTAATTAAATTATCAAATTTTCCTTTTATTGAGCTTATTAAAAAATAAGTCATCAATAAATAAGTAGTCATCTATCCAATTGACTTCCTTTAGGATACAAAATTTAGGATCCAATCTCTTCAAGAATGCCTTCAAATATTCAACAATTCAAAGTCACTTAGAAGTGATGTGATGATGGAGATTGAAACTGAGGTCAAATGGTTGAAGTGTCCTTTTGTCAATAAAAAAGATAAAAATGGGAATTTTATTTCAATTAGAACTATAATTGGAGAATTCAAAGAGAAATTTTATGAGATTTTCAATCCCATATCTACATTTGGTCATGAGAAACTTCACTAGTTAGATAAATACCAAGTGGATGTTGATAATCTTAACATGAAGACAAACAATCTCCAAAGCAAGCTTTAAGAAATGAGAGAGTTAGATTGCTCAATGGGCATCACTTATAGGTATATATATTGACTAGATGACGATTTGATGAGTGCATTTCTCCAAAGGTTTGATGATATTCTAAGAGAGAAAGAGTTATCGATAAAGTAGTAATAATTTTGATGAATTGTTATTAGTTTTTAAGTATTTTCTTCTCATGTTTCTTTTACACCTAACTTGTATTGTTTTACTATATTCCCCCTTGAAAATGTATGTTTTCATTTTGTAAATTATCATTGTAATTTTTCCAACTTGCTTTTTTAATTTATGAAAATTCATAATGTGCTTTTGTAAGCAGTGTATAAACTCCAAACATTTTTCTCAAGTGATTATAAATGCTCAAAACATTTTTTCACCATTTCAAGTTGTAATTTTTTGTTGGTGTTTTTAAAACTCTATAAAAATGCAAAATAGGTGGTTTTACACCACAAACACCTATTTTAGCCTATAAATACAAGTTAGGCTCTCATAATCAAAGTTTGAAATAGAAGGATTTTATCAAAGCTTTGTAAAGGAAGATAAAACATTCTACTTCAAGAACATCAATACTAAGAGGCATTTCTAAACTTTGTATTAGCAACTCCTTAGACTATATCTTTTTTACTTAATTCAATGTAATTGATCTTTATTGCTATTTTTATTACTTATATACTATTTAGACTAGGAAATTAAGTTGAAAATTTTATTTATAATTGTGAGTTATATTTGTATATATTAAGGAATCTTAGTGGGAATAAGAACAATATCTTTGTTATTTCTACTAGAAAATATAGATAATTACTCATCTTTGCTATCTTCGCCAATTAGTTTATATGGTGTATGTTTCGTATTCTTAAGAATATGAATATATCTTTCTACCCATTAAATGAGAGATATTTATTCCTCAATATTAGTTTTCCCCTCTGATGTGTTTATCAAGATTTAGTCTTTAACTAGATAATTCTTTCCTCTAAAAACATTCCTTTATTTCCTTTCTTTCTCTATACATTACTTTCTAAAAACTCCTTGTACTTTTAGGTTAAAATTACTACCCCCATAATTTACAAATTTTGTTTATAAATCATTTATTTTCAGTATTTTTTTGGTTTTCAATAAAGGTAACTCCACCTTCTAATAAGAGAGAAATTTTATTCCCTACCCTATTGATGTAATTAGATGATTTATCCCCCTAACAAATTTTATTGCCAACATGCCCAATATTAAGGTGCAAGAGACTTAGATTGTAACATACAATTGGCCATTTCCTATAAGGACATGTTCTTGCACTATGAAACACCACTATACTTAGGACTATATGGAACTATACATTATAGATTAATCCCATATGATATACATAATTACTCAAAATGGTTGCTAACATACTCACCACCATTATTGGTACACAAAATCTTGTTGACTTTATTAGATTGTTTCTCTACAAGCACTTTGAAGTCATGAAAATGGTTAAAGACTTCAATTTCTACTTAGGAAAATACACCCAAGTGTACCTAAAATATTCATAGATGAAAGTAAGAGTGTACTTTGTATTATTAAATGAAGGTTTTAGAAATGGGCTAGTAATGTCACTATTTAAAATCTCCAATGTTTTATTATCTCTTCATGATTTGCCTTGTCATAATTATCCTCTAGATGCTTACCAAGAATGCAACCTTGGAAAATTATATCAAAAAAATAAAATCATGGATACCCTAAACCATGTCTTTATGACTAAGTTTATCTATGTATAAATAGTTGAGATGGATGAATCGCTCATGCCATAATTTACTCACCTTGTTTGAATGAGTGAGAAACATAGTAGCGGGTAAATCAAGAGCAAAATGTGATAAAGTATAGAACCTATATTGGTGATATGCTTTCCTAATTGAAATAATGGAGTCATTTTCAGATTCCCTAATAACCATAAAATTTGTGTAAACTCAACTCTCTTGCTCGAACCGATGTGAATGATCTGGTTAATAAAGAGGAGATTGGTGGATAAATACGGAACACATAGAACATCATGAAATGTCCCATCATTTACTTTAACATATTTGTTCCCACTAACTTCTGTAGATTTATCATCACCTAACAAGATGAAAGGATTATAACAAAGGTACAAGGATGAGAATATGTCTTGTGATGAAACCATGTGGTGAAAGGAACCATAATCAATAGTCCATGTGGAAGGATGAGATGAAACTAAAACAAGTGTTTTTACCTTATCTTTTCCCTTGTTATTATGTTTGGACTTAGAAGACACCTATATTGATGAAGTCTAAGTGGAAGAATCAAGGACACTAATGTTATGATTATCAATCATTTTTATCAACTGGTCAATCTCTTCCTTCATGTATTTTGAATCATCATACATAGATATCTTTAATAACGACATGTGAGTTGATATTTCTTGTGTTTCTTTTCTAAATAGGACTCTTTTGATGATTTTGGCTTAGCGTCATATTTTTTACCCTTTTGTTACTTTGGGTCCTTCTTGTTCTATTTATTCTCCTTGATACTAGAATCCTTATGTTTGTCATTACTCATAAATAAGGCATGCAATTTTGAGTACTTCAATGTACCCATTTGAATGAGCTTACCTTGATACAAAGTCAAGTCAACACCAAAGTCATCCAAGGATGACATTGTTCAAGTAGATCTAAGGGCACACTTGTTGGAATGGAACGTAGAAATGAATACAAAATAATTTTATCCTAATTTGGAAAGGATGAAGAGAATCAATTGATTATCTTTTTTGTCAATGTTACATGTAACCTGAGTTATTTAAATATAGTGACAAAGTCTTAAATCAGATCAAAGTTACCTAGGCTCATATTTAAGAGCTCATTCTCTTAATCATGACCCCTCATTTCGTCCTACTTTCCAAATAATTTATCCAATAAGGTCTACACTTTATTTGGAGTTGTTATATATTTGATATGAAAAATCAAATTAGAAGACATAGACCTGCACAATAAACTATAGGCTTTGTTGCTTTGGTTGCACCACTTCATTTTTTATGCATCAAGTGTTAGTTTTATTTATATACCCATTTTGATTTGGTCTAAGCCTTTGATCCTAAAGAGGATTTAAACTTTGATTTTTCACTCATGATATTTGAATGGTGTAAGAATTGGAATTGAACTAAAATCCATGGTGCAGAAAGGAATCATGTGATGAATTATGTATGTTATATACTATTAATGTAATACCCCCTAAATCTATAGAGGTTGAAATTGAAAAGCCATGAGAATAACAACAATGAAAAGAGTTTTTAAAAAATGCATTTTAAAAACATGGCACCTTGAAAGGACCAATGGGTTGAAAGTTATGCTCGATTAAAGTTCACTATGGTAAGGTGATTCTCCATGTTGAATTTTTTTTGAAAATATTGAATGTTCAAAAATTGGAATTGGGTGCTATAGTTAAACCCCCACTATTAGGAATCCAAATTTAATCCCCCTTCATGTGACCACACTATATTGTTAGTGGTATAATGGGTAGGATGAGGGTATGTCAGAGGTGCAACATGCTGGTCAGAGTCTATCAAAGGTGCAACACACTAGTCACAGTCTACTAGAGGTGTACAATGTTGATTGGGGCCTACTGATTGTCATTTTTGGGGTCTCATGACCTAATATTCATAAAATAAGGCTTGAATATTCCATAATTCATGAAATCATGGTCACAAATTCTATAGGGTGTGTAAGTAGGGTCATTAGGATTTGTAGGTATTGTATACACATAATTTTGCCAAGTTTGAAGAAAGCCTAGATCTAAAAATTTAGATAAATTTAGTCAAAAATTAAGGAAGGCCCACTTATTTTATTGACAAGCCCAAAAATGGTTTTTCCTAGAAATCACCAGATGTACAAATTTTTGTAGATTTCAAGAAAATGCCTTTAAACCCTCCAAAAATGGTCAAAAATTACCTATCATATAACAAGGTCATGTGGGCAGTTGAATATGGGGGTTTGGCAACTTATAAATATAATGGAACATCCATTTTAATTTTGAGGCACAAAATATGTATATTTACATAGATTTTTTAGAAACCCTACCAAACCCTAGAAAATCAAAATCAGTGAAAATTTTGAACAAGCTAGATTGCAAGATTTGCAACAAAATTAATGGAAATCATATACCAGTAGAGAAGTGTTACCATATCAGAGTGGAATGCAATGAGGATCAGCTAGATAGGGTTGAATGTATAGATATGAATTTTTATGGAGTAGATAAACCTTAAAAACATTCCAAACAAAGAAGTTAGTATTAATAATAAGAAAATTGTATTAATGAGCATTAGCCAAAAATTAGATAGGAAGATGCATTATATTGTGAATAATTAGGTTACACAAATAGGTAATTAACTCAAATAAGAATTAAAAAATGACTTAAATTACATTTACCATAATGACCTATTATTAAATTAAATAAGACCGTGTAGACAAAACCCAGTGGGATAAAAGTCTAAACCAACATCTGCAACTACATCTAAAAGTGACATGTATGTTATGAAAACCACTCAAGTACACTTGTGAAGAATAATTAATATAAAAATAGATATATAGAAGTAATACATATACTAAAACATAAATCAATTAATGCAAATGAACTACACCTATCATGCATAGGTCTTGATTTTTAGATTTTTTTATAATATTTTTTTTGTATTTTTGAATATATAAAATTAAAAATGGAACATACTAACTAATGATTCCATAAATAATATCAAACAAATATTTCTTTTATCTAACATAATAAGGATGATCTCTTATAAAATGGAAAGTGTCATTCCACTATGAAGTAACTCATCTCAGCTAAGAATCTAAAAATTGAGCTGGATATATAAAATAAGTTCCACTGTCATGATGATAATTTGTAGCATAGTGTGTATATTATCTAGTATTGTGAAATTTTTGAATCTTTAGAACTTGTAGACACCAAAAATATGCATACTATAATTTCAAATGTCAAAAACACCCCTAGACCCCCTTTGGACCATTTGACCTTCCAATCCCTAACTGAACCTAACTTGCAATCAATTTACCCAACTGACTTAAACCAGCTTTTACCCACCTTTTTTACCTTCACCCTTAACTATTGATGGTGAGGTTGATTGCTGATGGTTAGGGTTAACCTCCCCAACAAAGAGCATGAAAACTACCCACTTTTTTTTTCTAATTATAACTTTTCTAAATCTTGTTGTGAGCCATTACATGGATGATTTATAATTAGATAGCCTACTTGATCCTCCACTTCTACCTCTTTTTTGTGCCTATAAGAAGAGAGGAGTTGGGAGGTGAAATCCATCTGCAATTATGATTAAGAGCTTGTGTATCCAGGAGTTCCTTTCTTGTAGTTCAATCATTATTAGCAACCCAACAATCCAAAAATCATATCAAAGACTCAATCTGCCACCACCTCTCCACTAAGCTCTCAAACACCATTAATTTATCATAAAGATAGACTCCACTAACTGATAAACTACCTCAACCATCCACCCAATTGAATTTTGGTAAGACAAGTACTTCTATCCTATTATTCATTTACTTTATTTCCATTTCTCAATCAACCTAGGTCTTACCCACCTCTTAGAATCCATCTTTTGGATTTTATCAACTAGCCTTTTACATACCCATATTTAGACACAATAACTATTGATGGTTGCCTCAACCATCGACATTCTCTCCAACTATTGATGGTCATATCAACTAATGAGGATCAACTTAACCATCAATGGTCATCCTAACTACTGACGGTCACTGTGGTAGTGAAAACCAATAAACTATTTTTACCTACATACCCTCAACCAAACCTATTTTTTTGTGTTTTTACCTATTCATAGACCCCCTTATAATTTTTTGAAGCATATCTTGACTGTCTAACACTAGTATTAATTAACTTAATCACTAATTTAATCATTTCTAGTCTTTTTCTAAGCAAGAATTATTATATTCAATTTTAGTACCTTTTAATTCATTGATGCAAGTACCTTATTTTCTATTTATATACTTAATTATTTAAAACATGTGGATTGATAGCCCTCAAAGAAGCTTTTGATTATTAGATCTAACCATTTCTAGGAAATCCACCCAACTATTTGTCTAACAAATAATTTTGCTTTAGTGCTTCCTTATCTATAGGTCATCCTCCCAAGCCAAAGAGGAATTCTTCACAATCTTATAATTCAATGCATGCACTATCAATCAGGGTTTTCAACCATACCCATACTTAGTTTCTTCTTTTCCCTCTTCCCAATAATAATAAATAAATTCATTGAAACATTCTAGAATGCCCAGTGAGACCTTAATTCTTTACTTTGGGTTTATTTTCTTTGCATATATATGATTTTCTCCCTATCTATGCTCATTAATGAAACTAAAATATCTTTTGGGTTTAAAATTAAGTGCATCCATTACTTGCTTCTAATTTTAGCTCACTTTGAATTAAGGCAAAATAATCTTATCATAGCATCACTTTTTGTATCACACACTAAACTAAATCACTTTCACCAATTTAACATCAAAACAAACTTGAGATAAGGCCTGACTAAGATTTCACCACCTAGAAGTAACCTTATGCTTTCTCAACAATCCCACTTAGAGGTCATTACCAAGGGGGAAACCAACTTAGTTCTCTAGTTGAGTATAATCTTTGGATATCAGTATATAGTGTCTAAGCACCTAACATCCTTATGACTATGGTGTGTGAAGTGAGGGGGTAGGCCCCAATACCAATCCATGTATTGATTCCAATACATATTATTTTTAAGTACCTAAACACAACCTAAAACCAACCATAGATTTCCTCTTTAGTACCTGCTCTACAAACCATGTTTAGTCACACACCTTCAAAAGGCATAAGCTAAAATTGAGATTAATTAAAAATGTAGGACTTAATGTATCTTTTAGAGTGTGATTTTATTCCTTTGATCATTTTCTTATCTTCTCTTTTTTTGAGTAGAAACACTATTTGTGCATTCTATCTCCCTTTTCTATATGGTTCTCACTTACTAATAGCAAAGAGACCTTGTAGAGCAAAACCCATCACCAATCCAACCTACCTCTTCTACCTCCTCATCCATGGACTACATTTATAGACTATCAAACTCTCCTTACCCCTCAAGAAGTACTACTTTACCTTGAAAGGTTCCTTAAAGAGATGTAGATTTTACAACTTTCCTAAACAACAATCTCGTAACCTTGCAACATTATCGTATAACCACATCTTATATTATCCTAGATTTAACCCCACCTATATATCCACCTTATGAAATGCCTCTCCAACTCATGGTGAGTACCTCCATTACCATAGTCACAACCAAACCATTAAATACCCAAGCCTCCTCATCAATTAATCAACTGCTTTGACACTACCATAGAGAACTAAATAGCCCAAACTACCACTTCCCTTATACCTTCTACTCCTAACAACAAATACTCCATAATATGAGTTACTACCCATAACACTACCAACCTTCCTTTAGCTACCTCCAAACCATAAAACACTACTTTTCTTCAAATCCTTATGGTGGCCATACCCTCTACTTTTCCACCAATTAGCACAAGGGTCACCACCCTTCCATCAATCACTAACCCAAGTACAATTCCCCTCCAACAAGTACCCCTTAGACCAACCTTTTGATACATCCATAATTTAAAAGGACATGTACCCACTACCCAAACACCTACCTATACCTACCCTTATATATTCTCCACCTAACCATTGAAATCTACTTACCCATATGTGGTAGCCTCCCAACCTTCTACACATTATCATCATGTCTCCCAACCATTTCAATAGTATGCATCTTATAACCCTTCAAGTGCATAACCCAAAGACAAATATATGAGGATATTATGGATAATATGACCACATTATATTCATCCATTTTGGGTGCTCACAACATCTTTTCATATGACCAAATATGCAATGAACCCATTCACCCATCCATACCTATCAAACCATATCTTCTCTAATGTGAACTTCCCAAGTTCTCTATGTTTTAAAGTAAAGAGGATCCCCAAGAGAACCATGGGGAATTTAGGCATGATTTTTATCTCATCACCTATTATTATTCCCTTCTTCTCCACACCTTCCCCATGTCTCTAGTAGGTTTAAAATTGGATTGGTACAGTGCCATAATAAAGCACTCCCTTTTCTCCTTTACCCAATTAGTTCAAACCTTCTTGGAATTTTTTTTATAAATATCTACAAGAAAGTCTCTATCACTAAACTCTAATATATTTGGAAGTTTGAGGATGAATGCATCACCAATGGTGTGGCTCATTAGAGGAGCCTATTCAACCAACTCTCCTTCTCCCTAACTCAACCTAAGCTCATAGAGATCTTTGCTCAGGCATGTGCTAAGCATATCTCCTCCATGATATGTCTCCAAATATTTTTAAACTTTGATGAATATTTTACCCTGGCACCTAAGTTATATAATCATGCCATTGATGAAGCAAAGCTAAAACTTAAGAACAAGAACTCAACATATAAAACTGATGAGGCTTCATCCTCTAAGTCAAGAAACCAACCTGATACTAACACTAAAAGAAAGGGAACCAAAAACATGGTTATCCTAAAATCCACTCCACCTTTTATCAACCAATCTAGTTATTTTAGTTCCTTAAATCAAAACCCAAGGAACCCAACCTAAAACAACCAAAAGCAATTCACTCCACTTGGAGAATCCTATACCTCCATCTTGGATAAGTTGTTTAAGACCAACATCATTCAACTTCATCCTATCAAGCTACCCCAACAATTTAAATCTTCTCACCTTTCACCTAGTTTGTATAATGATAATGACCTATGTACCTTTCATCATGTTATAAGACATGATATAAGTAGGTGCAACACCTTCAAGATCCTTGTCTAGTTCCTCATTAAAAAGGGGGAGCTTACATTAGACAACCCCAATGTACCATCGAACCAAGCCATTAATATATTTAGGTAACATTTCCAAAGCCATACTTTTAAAAATAATGAGAGAAACAATGTTGAGTGGTCTTATGATACCCATATAATTAACATGATCCTTGATGCACACATTATCAGACCATCTAGTATCCAATCTTCTAATTCTCCATCATCTAATGAAATAATGGATGCACCTTCCCTTCCTTCAAACAATTAAACTAAGGAAATACTATCCTCTCTCCCTTCACTTATTGAGGTATTGGGGTCCCTAACCACTCTTTTAACCAATATATCGAGACTCCCAACCATCACCACCTTATCTTCACCTTCAGCGACCGAGTAACCCACTTCTTTTTTGAGAATCATTACCAAGGAGAAATCCCCCATGTTTACTCCCCCTATGTAGGAGCCAATTATTTCAACCTTGAATCTTTTGATTGAGGAAAAGGACAATGTTACCATCCTCATGTCTCTACCTAGGGGCTTATCTTTTAGGTCTACTATTCAGGGAATAAAACCAACTTATAAACCATTCTCTAGGATGGTACAAAATTTAGAATTTACCTCCAGTCCTGACATAGATCAAGCCACTTTCTATAATCAATTAGGGTTACCTTATATCACCAAGAAAGAACCTCCAACCATACCTCTAATAAACTAACCCAACACTTTTGCTATCTGAAGTCCTACCCTTTCAACTAAACCAATAAAGGCCTTTACCAATCTAACAATACTTCAACTATCTAAGACACGTAAACCCCAAAAAATGAAATCACCCTCTCAAACCAAACCTAGAAAACTAGTCAAATAGCTTGGTATCCTTCCTATACCAAACCTTAGTCACTCCTCAGTAAAGGTGGAGCTCACCTTATCATAAGTAGCAATAAAATTCCAAACCAAAGAAACCAAAGAGGTCAAACCTCCAAAAGTCTCTAAGGCTCAAATTTTACCTCCCTC
The DNA here is from genome assembly GCA_037957365.1 of Torreya grandis. NCBI lineage: Eukaryota > Viridiplantae > Streptophyta > Pinopsida > Cupressales > Taxaceae > Torreya > Torreya grandis. The sequence continues at coordinate 1,419,098 of JARHVA010000496.1, forward strand.
AACCTTGCCTTATATTTTTGGGCCTCATCCCTCTACCTTGAGTAGGAAGCTAATTGTCTCTACCAAGGCCCCACTACATTTCTTGGTTATACCTTCACAGTTGCTTTCTGACACACCTCTCTTCACCACACCAACAATACCTAATCTACCTAACTTTCCATATTACACCTCTATCTTGTCAACATCCTTTCCTAAACTAAAGCCATCAATTAGGCATACCACCCTACCTAAAACACCTACCACCACACCTATCTTCAAACAACCTCTAACCTCAACTTTCAAATCAAATGCCACTATACCTTTACCACCTTTAGTTGAATCCTACTTGACCATTCTTGATAGGTTATTTTAAACCTCTTGTTTATCCCTACCACCTATTAGGCCCTTTGACCCTCTACTTTCAAAGTATACTTGGTATAATGACCACCACATGTGCTCTTACCATATGACACTTGGACATGATATGGAGGATTGCAAAGCTCTCCAAACCATTATCCATTGATTTTATGATGAGGATGATCTATTAATAGATAAAACCTCTATGGAACCCATACCAATCCAACCATCAACCATATCTACCTATCACTCACCTACTCCTCCACTCTCACCTAAGAGTGAAGATGAGTCTAACTAGTTTATAATGTCAACCTCTCCTTCCATCCATACTATCAACATGGTCACTAGATCATGGTAGAAGGATAAGGTAAAAACTAAGGTGTCTAACCCTTAGATGTATCCATATTAAAACTTATAACCAACTTACACCCATATATCTCCATATTCAAATAAACCCAAGTTGTCTATCTTAGGTGTTTCCCAATCTAACCCTTCAAAATCCATTAGGAGGGTTATCCTCAAGAAACTTCATCAGACCCTAGTCAAGATGAGATTGTATGAGTTTATCTCAACCTCTCCCCATCATTTCCAAGCACTAATAGAGGCTTTGTGATCCATTAAGGTCCAACCTAAAGACCCTCAACATTTGATCATCTTTATTAGTGCCCTTTAAATCTCCAACCTTATTACCTTCAAGGATTTGGAAATACCTTCCATCCATATTGAGGACCCAGATCCTCCTCTCTTTAATAATACATACATTAACCAAACCCACATAAAATAGGTCATGATTGATGGGGGAGCTAGAATTAACATCATTTCCTCCCATGCCTATAACCAACTCAACCTATGAGATAATATCATGTTTGAATCTGTAGCTATCCTTCATTATTTTAATGATACCATGGCCACTACCTTTAAAAACTATAGTCCTCCATATCCATTTAGGACCCAACATACTCCCTAAAATTTTATATATTGTATAATGTGAATTTTAAGACAATATCTTATTGGGATGACCATGGATTCACTCCATGGGTTGCATTCCCTCTACCCTCCACCATTTCATTAAATTTGAGCATGAAGGCTAGGCCATCACCATCCAAGCTGACCTAAGTCCTTTTTCAACATGCAATATGACCTACCACCCCAATGATGTCCTCATACCCCCATCTACCACATCCTTAGTATCTAAAACCCAACCTTTAACCACCAAAGCAAATATCTTATCCCCTTCTACCAATGAGGCATCGACTATTTCCTCTATACCTTCACACCAAATTCCTACCATAGACCCTTTGGAATCAATGTTTCATCACCTTTCATTGGGGTATTGTTATTATCTCACCCTTGACACTTTTTGTACTCCTCACAAGTATAGGCAACTTACCAACCAACCAAGATATGACACTAATGTCAAAACTATCAATCCCTTTAGACCTCACCACTATTAGACTCATTTTTTCTATGGGGGACTTGACAAATCCCTCAATACTTATACCACCTCTCTTCTACCCTAACCATTCACTATAATTTTCTCTTACCTAGATAAACCAAACTTTTCTAGGACATACCTTTATTAGTGTGCTTGGAAAGGCTTCAATCTTGGGCGTTATGAGTATGGCCCACATGAATTGGTCACTATTGAAACTAGTAAGCCACATGAGATGCATGGCCTTAGTTTCATCCTACCCAATAATAAGTAACCCAAACCACGTACCACCACCATTACTAAGGAAGACACCCTATCCTCACCAACCTTTCCCCCACCTACATGCAAGGATGATGACATCATTCAACCTAACTTTTCTTTCATCAACATGATCAACCTAGGACCCATCACTTATCAATATGAGGGGGTGATCATAACCATCCCTTTTATCCATATTAAAATTATAAGAGAAGACTCTCCTACTCTTAACACTATCCAATTTTAAGATGATGATTCTATCCTCACCTACCTTGGTGCCCTAGATTCCTCAATTGGTAACCAAAAATGCCTAAATGCCACCTCACATGGGCTTGATCTTCGCTATATAGTAGCTCCATCTACTCATCCCTTTCCTCAGACTCAATGTGGTAAATAAGCTCCACTCAGATTGATAGCCATGTGATCCTTTAAACATCCTCAAAAAATATGGTCATCTCTTTGATAAGAAATAAGAAGGTGTTTATGGCTAGATTCCATCTCTTGATAAGGGCCACAGTCATCATTACATCTCATGGTAAGCACTAGTAATGTCACATGGTTCCTAATCCAACCTATTCCATATGCATCTAATCACCCATAGCCATACCTACAAGTATCTCAACATAGGGACTATATCCTTCATCTCAATCTGATCTCAAGCCTATAAAATAATCATGTTAGCACACACACTTAATCTACCATTGCTCATTTCCAAATAAACTTTAGTATCAACCTACACCCACCTCTTTTAACCTACTACATCTATAAAATTACCTCTAGAAATTAAATAACATCTACCCTACCCAATAAATTTCAAACATCTTCCCTAAAACTATCAACCTAATACCTAATTCTACCCAAACAACCATTTTAATCTATCAATCCTACATGTCATCATATCCTTACCTTGACTTAACATTTTTAACCATTTAACACCTTTATAAACATTTTTTTAAAAATCAAAACATTTAAAAATATTTTTCCTAACACTTTTTATTTACCTACCCTTCTAAACCAACTCGATCGTTGATGGTTCACTCAAATCGTTGATGATCCTATAACCTTTTTTCCTTAGTGTTCAACCTTTGATAGTTAAGCTTGACCATTAACGGTTAGTTCAAACTATTAATGGTCACTATGGGTGATCGTTGGTGGAAAATCCTTACATACCTCTTCCTATTACCTATTAAAACACTATAATTTAACATCTAACCTATCTAACACTACCTTATACAGTACCCTCAACCCATAGGCACTTTCAATTTCAAATTTCACTAGTTAATCTTCCCAATTTCACCCAAAACCTAAAACTAGGGCACACTCCCCAAAACCCTATCAAAATAACCATAAACCATCAAATTCAACAAACTAGTAGACCTAATTAATTAATCTATGAATTTGAAGTAGCCTATACCTCATTCCTCAAGCATTGTCAAGGTCAGAGCCCACATCCTACTACTCAGTCACATCCTCATCGACCTTACATCTTTGGTCCCCACAAATCACCTCAAAAAACACTTGTCATGAATAAAAAACCTCCACCTTAGCTAAAAACCTAATTAACTCTCAACAAAATACCAAAATACTCACTCATCAAATACATGGAAAACTCATGAATTAATATAGCATAAGGTGAAAAATGAAATTTCATTTTCACTTTTTATTGTTTGGATATTTAGGGTTCCACCTTGACCATCGATGGTCAAGGTGACCATCAATGATTGACCCTTAAGACCTCTGATCGTCAACAGTCAAGAACCCACATTATAGAATTTTTTAGCACCTAACCTAGGTTCCAAACCTTTTGGATATTACCCTTCTCCATCCTACCATTAGACCATACCCACCTCAACATTGGTCATCCACATTTTTGTATATTTTGGGATGACCATGCTTGGTCCTTTTAACCATATTGACTAACCTTGCCATGTTGACCATTTGCATTTGCACCACCTAGTACAAAACTAGATCATTTATGTCTTTTTGGGAGCACTTCCTACCTTGGATACCTATGACACTTGACCCAATTATGTTTTACAAAGGAAGACTTTCTACCTTGGATAATTATGGAAACACTAACCCTACCTAATAAAATTGCATCTAAAAATGGTCCCAACCACCATGCCTACATGTAGTCATGTAGTTTACTTATCACTTGTCCTTCTTAGCACCGACCCTTACTATTTTTACCAAAATCAGCAACTTCAATATTTGCATGATCTGGACTATTACACTTAGTCACATTTTGTGCATACATTTGCATTTTAAATGCCAAAACCTCTTGTCACCCACTTTATGATTCACGATATATCACTTATCAAACCCATACCCATTTTTGTTTTTCCTCATCGACTCTTGGTTTAAGGGGGGGAATACCTCCTCTGATACTCAGGGAAATTAGACCTTTGACTCATACTCCATTTTTATTTTTTAACTTGTTGATTCAAAGCCACATAATAAAAAAGGGCAAAATGTAGACACCAAAAATTGGTACACTATGATCTCAAATATCAAAAACACCTCTTCACCCCCCTTAGGACCATTTGACCTTCCAACCCCTAGCCAAACCTAAATTTTAGCTAATTTACCTAACTACCTTAACCTAGCTTTTACCCACAATTTTTACCTTCACCCTCGACCATAGATGATCAAGTTGACTGTTGATGGTCACCTTGATCATCAATAGTTAGGGTGCACCTCTCCATCCAAGAGCATGTAAGCTACCTAATTTTATTTTCTAATTATAACTTGTCTAAATCCTTTTATGATCCATTATATGGATGATTTATTTTTAGATAGCCTAGTTTAACCTCCACTTCTACCTCTTGATTATGCCTATAAGAAGAGAGGAGTTGGGAGGTGAAATCCATCTACAATTGTGATCAAGAGCTTATGTATTCAAGAGTTACTTTCTTATAGGTCAATCACTATTAACAAACCAAAAATATATAAATCATATCATAGATTCAATCTACCACCACCTCTCCACCAAGCTCTAAAGCACCATTACTCTATCAAAATTGAGCTAGATTTCATTAATCGGTCAACTACCTTAACCATCCACCCAATAAACTTCTGATAAGACAAGTACTTATTTCCTAGCATTTATTTACTTTATTTTCATTTCACAATTAATCCAGGTCTTACCAACCTCTTAGAATCCTTATTTTTTATTTCATCAACTAGCCTTTTACCAACCTAAATTTAGACACAACAACCATTGATGGTTTCCTCAAATACTGATAGTCTCTCCAACTATCGATGGTCAGATCAACCATCGATGGTCACCTTAACCACTGACGATCATCCCAACCATCAATGGTCATTGTGGTATTGAAAACTAACAAGTTATTTTCACCTACCTACCCTCAACCAAACCAAATTTTCCATGTTCTTACCTATTCATAGACCCCCTTTTGATTTTTTGAAGAATACCCCGACCACCTAACACTAGTATTAATTAACATAATCACTAATTTAATCATTTATAGTCTATTTTTAAATTAATCATTCATGTATTCAATGTTATTAACTTTTGATTCATTGATGCAAGTACCTTCTCTTCTATTTATAGACTCAATTATTTAAAATAAATAGATTGATAGCCCCCAAAGAAGCTTTTACTTCTAGGATTTAGCTATCACTAGGAAATATACCCAACTATTTGTCTAATAAACAAGTTTTCTTTAGTGCTTCCTTATTTTTAGGTTATCCTCCCATGCCAAAGAGGACCTCTCTACAATCTTCTCATTCAACACACATACTATCAATCAAGTTTTTCAACCATACCCATACTTAGTTTCTTATTTTCCCTCTTCTCGATAATAAGAAAGAAATTCATTGAAACAAAACCCATTATGGATTATAATAACTTTGTGTTGGTTTTATTTGTGGAACACTCTTAATTATTTGTAATATCAATCTAGGACATGCTAGAGTAGACTATCTAGAATTTATGATAAAATTTTGATTACGTGTTTTTTCAATGATAAGTCTCCTTGAAAAGTTGGCTACTTGTTTCTAAATTATTTTAATAGGTTATTAAACTGATATGTACTATGTAGGAACAATGACCTTTTTTTGGAGGTGTTAATCATATGAAATACCATGAACTGTGATAATCTTATTAGTAAAAATGTATTTTAAACATCTATGTATTGTAGAAGGTACTACATGAATCTTATGAATCCAATGACATCCCATTAACATATATAAAATTGTTGCACTAGGTAATATTGTAAACTTGTTGGTCACATTTTCTAAACTAACCTATATTAATAATGTTATTTTACCAATATTATCTCTAAACATGACCATTGAATCCCTTGATTATTGTTATTGTAGGAAGGCTATGCTTATCTATGTATTTAAAATTAGAGAAAAGTGTAATAGTTCACATATTCACACTTCAACCATTATCAACCATGGCACTATATATAGGTTGATGATCAATGTAAGATCAAATGAAAATGAATGTAAATAAAAATCATCATCAACTATGTCATACTCTAAAATTGTTATAAGTGGTCTAGATGACACTAAAACATGATATGTACCAATAATGTTATTTATCCTCTATGATGTTGATAATAATTTGGTAGAGGATTGCATTGCATGTGTAATGGATTATTATTTATTTTTTGTTCCTTGAATCATATTCTTAGGGAAAGGATCACTAAATATATTCATTTTTATACTCTCGCTTGATTGTGCCTTTGTAATATCAATAGATGTACCCACATCCATGATGTTTTCATATATCCAATCATTTATCATATGTATGTATCAAAATTATGTATATGATATTATTATACCCTGGTTATTTATCAAAATAAAAATATATTTTAATCAAATATTTTTTTAAAAGGTTTACTCACATCAAAATATATAATTGGGTGAAGTGATATGAGGTGACATTCTAATAAATTTTGTAAAACCTCATAAGAAGCTTTTAGTAAGTTAGTATCCTCTTTCCTTGAAAGAGTCGATAAAATAATATGTGGAGTAGGTTTGAAAACTACATCCACTATTGCTTTTTTCTCACACTTATTTTCAATTGGTCTCACCTTGTCTGGTGGCTTACTTAGATTCTTTGCATGATAAGTATAAACTGGGTTGGTTACATAATTTAGCTTATTCATTTCTAACAAATCAACCTATATTTTCATAATTTCATGAAATAAATATGTGAATGATAAAATATTTTTAAACTTAAATGATTCATCTAGAGGTGGAAGCAAACTTTGTTTGAATATGTCCTAAAATTCCTTATCTTACATAGGATTATTAATTTTTGATAACATGCTCCTATAACATAACACATAATCTATGATAAGCTCATGGATTATTATTTGAGTTGAACAATATAAGATATTAAATATTTTCACTTATGATAATCAATAAATCTATGAGGAAAAAATCTATGAAGGATTGAATGCATTAACTTATTGATATGGTAAATCCTAAAACCATATTAGAGTACACTCTTTTAAATTAATAGGAAAAAACTTGGTTAAAAACCTATTGTTGGATGTATATTCCAAACATTATATGTGAAAATCTCTCAAATTTTAATTGGGTTCTCCTCAATTCAAGTCACAAACTTGAAGGAAAGTGGAAAGAAACTCCTCATTTTGCATAGAAAAATTATCTTCATGATTGCCTCTATTTTGGCATCCTATCACTGATGAATACCAGTTAAAATTATTTTAATTAAATATAATTACATCATACATGACTCTAAATTCATTGGTTTTATGCATGGTCTTTTAGAATCGACTGAAAGAGAGCCATCATCATCTGATGTCCTAAAAACTACCCTTCCATGTACCCTGCACACTTGGATTATAAAATGGATTCAATTTTTCATTAAAATAAATGGGAGGAGTCAATTAAAAGTTTTAATACCCTCCATGTACCTATAATCATCAATCACACCTTAAAAAAAATACCACTTGAAGTTTTCCATCTTCACTAGCTTGTCCATTAGGCCAGTTTTGACTGGCTGAGTTACAGGACCTATTTTAGACATTTAGAAAAAATTTAAAGGAATAAAAATTATGTGGGGAGTTATATTAAGTCTCAATATTTTCTTCCATGTGTCTTGAATCTCTTTAAAATTCTTACAACCTACAAAACACACAAATTAGTGATAAAAATCATGTTTCTACCCCCATCTGTATAAGTTCATACATATATCTAGCATGTGAGGTAGATTGAGTGAGTCATATTCAAGTTAAAATAGGTTAAAAATCCCAAATATTCCATTTTATTACATATCCAACTCCATTTTCACAAATTGGTTGCTAGGGAGGGTTTGCAAGGGTTTTAACTAGTTTTCAGTCTTAAGGTTGGTTCACAAACATCAACGTCTAAAATATAAAAAAATTATAAAAATATGATCTTCAGAGAAACTATTAAATTCCCAAAATTCCTTGGAATCTCATGTAAAACCTCCAAGAATATATGACCTTTCAAAGTCACCTATTCGAGCTCTTTTCGTTCATTCCTATATGCATGAGTTACTTTTGGACCCAAAAAATGGTTTATTTTGGTTTTTCTATAGATTTTAATGAGTTTAAATATTATTATTTGACATTATTGTCATTTTTAAATAGGTCACCAAGATTATCTCTTGCTAAAATGGTGGATGACCCCATATTTGGACTTAGGCCTACACCTTGTTCAATAGGTTTGCTTGTCACTTTTGATATTTAGATTATAAAACTAAAAATTATTTAATTAAAAAAGCTTATAAACCTATATTATGACCTATAAATCCTTCCTATATTTGTTATAAATTATATTTAATGTTATAAGTGTGAAAGGGTTCCCATTTGGAAACTAGGCTTTACCATGCCTAGTAGGCTTGACTACAAAATTAACCATCTAAAACATTTTATTTAGCTCCTTGATATTGTGAGGTGATTTACATTTTCCCTTGTATTTTATCCAGATTTAAAACCTTATTGAAGAGTTTTCATGGCTTTTGGTCTCATCTCACTACCCATCTCTCTAAAGACTACATGCTTATGCACAAAGGGAGTACCCTTTATCTGATACTAAATAGAGGGAAATCCCCTATTCCCTCAAACCAAGATTAATATTTTATGGCACTCCACATGTCATAATTATTCCATATAAAAAAGTTTAGTCTTTTATCCCATGTATAGACCCTCCAGCATCATCAAAACTTCAAGACAGACTTGTAAAAGACACTGTATATAGGTGTGTTAGGAATGGACTCACTTTCACATGTTTAAGATAATTTCTAAGTTAAAAAATAAACTATTATAGTTACATAAGGATATATTGGCCATGGTGAAATTTCATTTATCTTGGAAACATCTCCATTTTCTTATGCTTCCTCCTTACCCACTTGAACTTTTAAGACTAGCCTCCAAACCTTAACTATGCTTTGCACCTAGAAGTGCCTTCCCTTTGATTTATGGATCATTGTGAGGGAATATGGATGTCATGATGATTAATATGAATTTGTTTCATGCTTGTCTACTAGTTTGAATTTCCACATATTCTCCATACTTCCCTTGTACCCTTGTATAACCTAGACTGAGCATGAGATGACCTTAACTATACCTTGTCTTAGACTAAACCTATAGGTATTTATGACTCTTTTAGATTGAGAAAATTTTTGTATAATGTTATATGGTCTATTATAACAATTTAATTATTTTTTAGGATCATTTGAGATCCTCTCCTTAAACCTTTTACATGTATTTTGAATTCCAAACTTGAGTTTTGTCTTAGTATGACTAATACACCTCTATTTTGGCCCTACATATAGGTGATTTGGAAAATACATAGGTTGGTCATATCATGTTTGAAAATAATTTTAATCAATTAATTCATTAATCAAGGTTATAAAATCTATTATCACCTCTAGACAATGTCAAGCACTCAGAATCATCATTTCTTATGCTTACTACTTGTTTAGACTAAGACATTCTACCTAGGGTTCCCATTGGTGAAGCAAGCTCCTTTTACTTGGTAATGATAAATTATAGCTTATTTTGAATCTAATTATGTCACAAAACACTTGTTTATTCTTCAAATCACCTTATATTCCCTTAAACACCATCAAATTACTAACTAGATCACTGTTTGTCAAAGATAGACACAGTCAATTTGTAGGTCAAATATGATCATGTAGGTGAATAAAGAGCCTAAAACATAGAATTAAATATAGTATTGGTTACTTATTTACTTATTTATATGAATTTTATTCAAAAAAAATATCAAACATGTCTTAAAAACTACCACTTTTCCTTTTTGGTACCTAAAATTGAGTATAATCTTGGGGACTAGTTGTAGGTGTTTATGGCCTAAATGGACCTTGTTCAAAGTGTTAAATACTCTCCATGAAATTAATTTTATTCCATTGAGGTTTAAATACACATACATGAACTATTATTCACATACTAATAATCTAAAAATGCTAATTAGGCTTCAAAATAAGGTCATTGTCTACCTTGTCCTAACTATAGGTGAACCTTTACACAATATATGGACTAAGGAGAGTGTATGGTTTGAAAGGTAATATTTTCATATTAAATCTATGATCATTATTTTCACTCGATAAATTTCACCATATATAAATTATTGATCATGAAATAAGGGTTAGAACCACCATTTTGGAAAGCAAAGTTATTTAAGGAACAAACCCTTATAGATATCATTGTCTACCTTCAATAATTTTGATAGCAACTTTAATTACACAAAGGATCCTTTTCCACTTGAAGAAATCCCTTAAAACCTTTAATGTGTCTTATAATATATAATGGATACATTATTCAATCCTCAATATGCATTGGAAACCTTAGGAGGCATTCTTTTTGGTTCACTAAAACCCATTAGCCCTCTATTTGCTAAAAATAGGGATGAGAGTCTTGACCGTGCCATGTCATGATTTGGAATATTTTTACCTCAAAATATTAACTCAATACCTCATCAAGATTTCTCGTTCTCTATTAGGGACACCTATAGATGCTCATTTCTCAATGCAAGAAACAAGTGGAAGAAAATTGGTAGAGTGAGTATGTAAATTGGTCTTCAAACTATTTAAAATTCATATTAACCACTATGGGACTCTTGAAACATGTTGCAACATTTTTACTTTAATTTGCTAAATCTGCATGAATGCATCTGAAGGTGTCCATTAATGACAAAATTATGTTTAAGTATGGTATATGATTGTAAGTTCTTAAAAATAATTTAAAGGATTAATTTGAAAATAAGGGGATAAATAAAAAATTTAAAATATGGAAACAAAATTTCATAACCCCTTAGATCTATGGACAAATCATGAGAACTAAGAAATGGTGGAAAACTGGTTATTGCACTTAGAAGAGACTAGTCTACCAATTCAAGGTTATTAGCTGATCAAAACTACTTAAAATTTGAAAAAAATTATGGTGGGTGTAAATATACATGACCAACATCCTTTGGAGAAAATATGAACATTTGGTTTATATGAATAAACTCAAACCAAGTGAAAACTGATAGGGTGCATAGATTAGTAGGCATTTTTTGAATATGAACATCAAATAGATGGTTCATAAAGCATATTTGATCATTCTAAAACTTATTGATATTAAAATATATCTCCTTAAGTTTACTATAACCTCCTAGAATCATTTGACCTGAAACCCTTTGTACTGACCATACCAAGCAAAAACATGAGTGTCACTTCAATCTACCAAGAAGGGAAAAATTACAATAGAATGGTTTTGGGCCAAAAATGGCACCTTCAAAACAATTAAATCATGAATATGAGTGTGTGGGAGTTGAAGAGACATTTCCTAACCTTTTCTAAGTGGCACACTTCCCAAAGAGGATGTACAAATGTCATTTACTTCCATGTTTTTATGAAAACTAATTTTTATCTGAACAACCTACAATATTTTTAGTTATGTTAGTTTCCTAAGAATTTTAAGGACACATGGTACATGACATCACATTTTTACACTTGCACATTTCCCCAATAAACCTATACAAAGTATTAAATACACTATTTTGACCCCTCAAATGACCCAAAAATGATATAAGGACATTAAAACTAATTGACCAAAGCTAATATAACATTAGTTGACATAAATTAACCTATAAAACACCTCATGAAAATATATTATACCCCATTATAGACCTAAAATTTTAATTTGTTTACTAGGGGTGCCCTAATTTTACTTAAAAGTTAAATTTGGTCAATAATTTGGTGACTCATAAGGGTAGTATGCTTGTTATACTAGCTAGACTAATAACTTTATTAGTCCATTGGGCTTATGGCATCATATAAGGACTGAGAAAAACAAGTAAACATTGACCATTGACCATAAACCTTTGATCAAGACAAGACATTAAGACTACATCAACCACACAAAACAAAGGACACAGACAACAAAGAAAACAAACACACAAGACACACACACACACACACACACATGATCAAGTCACTTAGGGGAATTGGGAAAAAATATATTATGAAAAAATATAAACTAAACATACCTCCTTTCTAGGATCAAAAGGAAAACTTATTGAATCATCCTCATGGTGATATGAAACATAGTGCCAAACATACTTCTCTTTGGATTGAGTGCTTTGTAGACTAGACCTCTTCCTTGGCACTTAATTTGATTTGATCTCAAGTAGGTCATCCTTAAATAGGTCTCCAATGTATTTCTATTCCTATTAAACATGTTCACACACTTCATGTTGCTTCCCACTCTTCATTTCATAGTCAACTTGTATCCCCTTATTAGGCATATCTCCAAGACGATTGATTTTTTGTTCCTAAGAAGATTGAGGCCAATAGGAGTTTGTTCCATCCTTAAAGAGATTAAAACATGTCATCATCAAATGCATATGCTTATTTAAAGGATAGATTTGAAATAATTATTTTCCTTTGCATACTTACTTGTATATCAATGTTACCTTCTTCATCTCTAACCAACTCATAGCCTCCTTAAATAGGAGTATAACCTACCCCAATGACTTCAAACAAATAATCTAAAGACTGATTAAGAACTTGTCCATATTCATCCATGGTATCTTTCAAAATGATGAAATTTTTGATGATCATTTCTTCCTCTTTGTCAAAAAGAAGACATCCTTCCTTATCAACCCAATCTAAAATCTTCACACAAGAAATCACCTCTTCTTCACATTTGATTAGATCATCTTCAAGGGATATTTCTTCTATCTTAGTCTCATGAGACTCTCCCAAGGTTGTCATTTCTTGAAGATTGGCTTGAAATTGTTCTCCCTTCTTGATAGCACAATACACTTTAGATATGGAGGCAAAAAGTTATGACTTGTCTTTTTGTTCACCAAGGGGAGTCCCTATGGTGATCTTCCCCTCATAATTTCTCATGAGGTCTTCTAAATTAGCTATTAATTGAGAGTTTTCTTCCTCATTTGCCTCTCTCACGATAGGTTCTTCAACACAAAGAAAACATTCTTCATCATCAACTAAGCAAAGAGATTCAACACAAGGACTTACCTTCTCTTCATCACTTAAGACCACTTGAGGGCTTTCACAATGAACTATAGCTATCATAATTTGATCTCTTTTATTAATGTATACAATATATTCAACCTTCTTCATGGTAATGACATGACTAGGCATCTTGAAATAATGTGATCTACCCCAATGAGGCTGCCAAGGAGGTAGGTTTTCTTCAAGAAAGAGTTCTTTTTCTTTATCAACCAACTGATCCTCCTTTGGTTCCCACACCACAGGTCCACCAAGGCAAAGTGTGATGGGGTAAGGATAAGATGAACTAGTTTTTAGAGGTGGATTATAGAGTTCAAAGTTAGATTGAGAATGTAAGGTAAGATACTCTTTGGGAAGCTCTTAAGGAAGGGTAAATGGGGTGTGTTTAGGCATATAATCTTCTTTTGGGTCTAGTCCTTCCATCTCATCTTGACATAGAAATCTCATCTTTGCTTCTAATTCCTCTATTTTCTTAGTTGGGTTCTCTTGGAAAATCTTATATTGAAGTTGATAAGAATAATAATGGGGATAAGGATTGATTGAAGGCTGCCATAGAATAGAAGAAGCTTCTTGAGGAAGGGTGGGAGGGAATTACAAAGGATCAACTCCATTCTCCACTTCAAACTCTTGTAAAATGCTTCTATATTATTTTTTACCCCATTAATCTACTATCTTGATCCAATTTAGGATGTTAGGATTAGATATCTTCTCAATTTCACACTCTTGGTCAAGACTTTTCTCCTCCTTCTTTCCCCATGATTCCACTATTTTTTTCCAACTTAGGACATTGGGAGTATGAGTCTCTTTTTAAGGTGGTGTTGGTGCAATGTGAGAGGGAAATAAAGGCTTTAAATACACTTATTTTACTACCAACATGGACTGTTACAAATGCAAATTATCCAACTCAATTTGCCTATCAAGATTTGCTTCAAACACAAGGTTTCTTCCTTCAACTCTCTCCTCTAACTGATTTGAAAAAGGATGACTTTGATGGGCTTGATTTGGCTCATGCGTAGGGGTCATGTATGGCTTGTATAAAACTTGGGTAAATGGATATAAAGGCTGATAAGTATGGTGAGGTTTCCTTTTATTAACTTCTAGCCTATCCTCTAAGGAAGAGACTAAACCACTCACATCAAGTATATCACTTGTGAGCCTTTTCCAATTGGTTCTCTCAATAGGTACCCTTTCTCTCTTGACTAACTCTAATCCATCTCTTACCTTTTGAATGACATGATTATGAACTTTTATACCACATCCTCTTTGTGTGCCAATATCCAACATGTATCTCTCATATCCCAAAAGTGCTTACTTGAAGGTTGAAATGGGCTGATTAGAGAAAGGACTAGGTTGACTAAGAGGGGTAAAACATTGAGAAAGATGGTTATAAGACTGATATGACTCATGATATGGATAAATATGGTCATATTGGGATTGATAATAATCATAACAAGGTTGACAAAGACCATATTCATATTGATAGGGAATGGTACAAGATAGATATGTCTTACCAACTTGTGTAAGACAAATCTCAACACCCAAATTAGCCATGAATCTTCATTGAAATCAATAACACAAAGAAATATGTTACCATCAAACTTCAAAGGATAACTTAGGCTACTTGACCAGTTGATATGTCTTTGGAGTCACCATTAATTCTTGAAAAGATGCCTCCAAACGCTGATGTGTTGAAGGACAACACCAAAAATCTTCCAACTCTTGGAAAAAGAGTCGCACCAGGTGTGCCAAAAAAATTTGTCACTTGGATTTACACTATTTGAGAAGATACAAATCTCTTCTCATCCAAGTGGCATAATGGAATCAATTCTAGGTTTGTGGGTAGCCTAAAGAATGAGGTGAGTCTCTAGATAGGGATATCTCCATTGATGTACCACTTAGGATTGAGTCTAAAACTAAATTTGGGGGTGAAAACTGATAGAGATAACTAAAATCAAATATATAATAAGGAGGTGATACACCAAATCAATTTGATGATTTCTAACCAATTACATTCTATGCTTGAGACCAAGAATCTAACCAAAACATACACATTTCAAATCCAAGTCTTCTTAAACCAATATAGCATTATGAGGTTATGGAATAATGTCTTATGCTAGGAGGACTAAAAAATATGCCTTGAATAACACTAATGAAAATACAAACTCATTTAAACATGGACATTTCCTGAAACACTTCACATGCCTTGCAAGAAGAGGCTAAAAATAGGTGAAATAATGTGACAAATTGATAAATAATCCATGGTTTTCAATAGGAAAACCCAATATTCAATTAAAACACACTAATTACAGGCATGGAAGAGGTAACACTTATTCATTTTATTGATCAAAATGTATACAAATTATCAAGGTTTCACCATACTTATGTGGAACATCCCATATAATGCCATAATGGCTGACTCTTAGAGAGAGAGAGAGAGAGAGAGAGAGAGAGAGAGAGAGAGAGAGAGAGAGAGAGAGAGAGAGAGAGAGAGAGAGAGAGAGAGAGAGAGAGAGAGAGAGAGAGAGAGAGAGAGAGAGAGAGAGAGAGAGGTTAAATGGTCACAAGGAAAATTTTAAAGCTAATAAATGGATTTAATTGTACATGTGAGAATGATGTGGGATGAATAATGCAAGGTTAGGAGAAAAAAGTGTCAATTAAAGTCACTTGAAGGAAAGTGGCAAGAAATTCCTCATTTTTCCATATAAAAATTGTATTCATAATTGTCTCTATTTAGACGTCCCAAAACTAATTAATACTTGTTAAAATGATTGGAATGAAAGGTAGGAACATCAAACATGCCTCTACATGCATTTGTTGCATGCATGGTATTCTGGAATCAACTAAAAGTGAGTCGTCATCATCTGCTATCTTGAAAACTACCCTTGTATGTATCCCACACACTTAGCTTCAAAAATGACTTAATTTTATCATTAAAATCAATGGGAGGGAGTTAATGACAATTTTAAAGACCATCATGTCCCTAGAATCATTAAGCACACCTTTAAAATACTCCACTTGAAGTTTTCCATCTTCTTCACTAGCTTCTCCATTAGGCCAGTTTTGACTGGCTAAGTTACAGGACTTATTTGAGACATTTAGGAACATTTTCAAGGAATGAAGCTTACATAAGGAGTTATATTAAGTCTCAATATTTCCATCCATGTGTCTTTCATCTCTTGAAACTTCCTATAACCTAAAAAATACATAAACAGTGAGATAAATCTTGTTTTTGCCCCTATCCATACAAGTTTGTACATCTAGCTAGCATGTGAGGGATATTTAGTGAGTTATATTAAAATTAACATAGTTTTCATATCCCAAATATGCCATTTTATTTCATCTCCAACTCCATTTTCACAAATTAGCTACTAGGGAGGGTTTGTAAGGTTTTTAGCTAGTTTTTGGTCTTAAGGTTGGTTCATAAAGATCCAACATCCAACCTACTAAAAAATTATCAAAAGATGATCTTAATATACCCTATTAATTTCCCCAAATTCTTTGGAATCTCATGCAAAACTTCCAAGAATATATGAGATTTCAAAGTCACCTATTTGAGCTCTTTTCCTTCATTCCTACATGCATGAGTTGCTTTTAGACCCCAAAATTGGTTTATTATGGTTTTATATACCTTTTAATTACTTTAAATATTCTTATTTGACCTTATGGTAATGTTTTAATAGGTCACCAATCTTATCTATTGATAAAATGGTGGATGACCCCTTATTTGGACGTAGGCCTACACCTTGTTCATTAGGTTTGCCTACCACTTTTGATGTTTAGACTATAAAACTAAAAATTATTTCATTCCAAAAGTGTAGAAACCTCTAACATGACTTCACAATCATGCATAGATAGGTTTGAAACCATGTTTTATATTAGAAGTGTGAAAGGCCTCCCATTTGGAAACTAGGATTTACCATACCTAGTAGGCTTGACTACAAAGTTAACCATCTAAAACATTTTGTTTAGATCCTTGATCCTGAGAGGTGATTTACATCGTACCTTGTATTTTATCCAAATTTAAAACCTTCTTCAATATTTTTCATGGATTTGGTCTCATCCTACTACCCATCTCTCTAAAGACTACATGTTTATGCACAAAGGGAGTACCCTCTATCTAAGATGAAATAGAGGGCACTCACCTATTCCCTTAGACAAATATTAATATTTTATGGGACTCATCATGTAATAAATATTACATATACAAAATTTTATTCTTTTATCTCATGTATAAACCCTCCAGCCTCATCAAAACTTCAAGACAAACTTGTAAAAGACATTGTTTATATGGGTGCTAAGAATAGACTCAGTTTCACATGTTTAGGATCCTATCTCAGTTCAAAAATTCATTTTTATTGTGAAATAATGTTAAATTGGCCATGGTGTAAGTTAATTTATCTTGGAAACATCTTCATTTTCTTATGCTTCCTCCGTACTCACTTAAACTTTTAAGACTGACCTCCAAACCTTAATTGTGCTTTACACCTATAAGTGCCTTCCCTTTGAATGATGGATCAATTTAAGGGCCTATGGAGGTCATCATGATTAATATGATTTTTGTTAAATATTTTCTACCAATTTTAATTTCCACATATTTTCCATACTTCCCTTGTACCCTTAAATAACCCATACTGAGCATGAGATAACCCTAATTATACCCTACCATAGACTGAACTTGTAGGTATCTATGACTATTTTATATTGGTAAAAATTATATATATTTTTATATGGTCTCTTATAAAAATTTCATGATTTTTTAGGATCATTTGAGATCCTATCCTTAAACCTTTTACTTGTATTTTGACTTCCAAACTTGAGTTTTGTCCTATTCTAATTGATACACCTCTATTTTAGCTCTACATGTAGGTGATTTAGAATATAATAAGTTTTGTAATATAATATTTGGACCTAATTTAAATAAATAAGGTCATTCATCAAGGTTATAAACTTTTTCATCACCTCTAGACAATGTCAAGCACTCAAAATCATCATTTCCTATGCTCACTGCCTGTCTGGACTAAGACATTCTACATAGGGTTCCCATAGGTGATAAAATATCCTTTTACTTGGTAATGATAAATTTGGAAATATTTTTAATATAATTAGGTCAAAAAAATCCTATTTATTCTTTCACTCACCTTATATGCCCTTAAGCACCATCAAATTACTAACTAGCTCACTGTTTGTCAAGGATATACACAATCAATTTATAGGTCAAAAATGATCCTATAGGTGAGTAAAAATCCTAAAACATAGAATTAAATATCATATTATTTAATTATTTGGTTATTTATATGCCTTTTATTCAAAAAAGTCTCAAACACGTCTTAACAATTTGCACTTGTCCTTTTGGTACCTAAAATTGAGTATAACCTTGGGGACTGGTTGTAGGTGTTTATGGCCTAAATGAATCTTGGTCAAAATGTTAAATACTCTCCATGAACCTAATTTGAATCCATTGAGGTTAAAAAACACATACATTAACTATTATTCACTTCCTAATAATCTCAAAACACTAATTAGGCATCAAAATAATGTCACTATCTACCCTGTCCTGATTGCAGGTGAACCTTTACATAGTGTATGAACTAAGGAGAGTGTATGGGTTGAAAGGTAATTTTGTCATATTCACTTGATGATAATTATTCTCACTTGATAAATTTCACCATATATAAATTATTTATCATTAATTAAGGGTTAGAACCACCATTTTGGAAATCAAATTTATTTAAGGAACAAACCCCTATAGATATCATTGTCTACCTTTAGTAGTTTTGATAATAACTTTAATACCCCAAATGATCCTTTTCCACTTGCCACCAACCCTTAAAACCTTCCATGTGTCTCTTAATATATAAGGCATACATGATTCAATCCTTAATATTCATTGAAAACTTTAGGAGGAATGTTTTTTGAGGTCACAAAAACCCATTGGGCCTTTGTGTGCTCAAAATAGGGATGAGAGCCCTGAACCATGCCATGTCATGATTTGGAAGATTTTTTACCTAAAAATATACATTTGATACATCATTAAATGTTTTAAATCATGTAAACAACAAGATAACTTCATATAATCTTTTTTCATGCTCCAAATTTCCCATCAAGAGTTCTCATTCTCTACTAGGGACACCTATAGATGCTCATTTCTTAGTGCATGCAGAAAGTGGAAGAAAATTGGTAGAGTGAGTATGGATAGTGGTATTTAAAAAATTAATTTTTTTTAAATAATTTAAAATTAATATTAACCACTATGGGACTCTTGAAACATGCTTCAACATCTTTACTTCAATGTGTGAAATCTCCATGAAAGCTTCTGAAGGTGTCCTTTAATGACTGAATTGTGTGCAAGCATGGCATATGATTATAAGTTCATGAAAATGATTTTAATTATGAATTTTTAAATAAGGGTACAAATAAAACACATATAAACAAACTTTTATAATCCCTTAGAGCTACTGACAAATCATGAGAACTAAAAAATGATGGGAAACTGGTTATTACACTCAGAAGAGACTAGTCTACCAATTCAAGGTTATTAGATGATCAAAACAACTTCAAAATTGAAACCAACAATGGGAGGTGTAAGGACACATGGAAAAAATCCTCTATAGTAAATATGAGTAACTAATTTGTATGAAATTACTCAAACCAAGTGAAAATTGATAGGGTGCACAGATTAACTATAAGTTCATGAAAATGATTTAAAGGGTGAATTTTAAAATAAAGGGACAAAGAAAACACATAAAAACAAACTTTAATAATCCCTTAGAGATATTGAAAAATCATGAGAACTAGGAAATGATGAAAAATTGGTTATTACACTCAGAAGAGACTAATATACCAATTCAAGGTTATTAGTTGATCAAAACAACTTAAAACTTGAAACCAAGAATTGGAGGTGTAAGGACACATGGAAAAAATCCTCTGGAGTAAATATGAGTAACTAGTTTGTATGAAATTTACTCAAACCAAGTGAAAACCGATAGGGTACATAGATTAACAAGTAGTTTTGGAAGAACTTCAAATGGGTGGTTTATAAAGCAAAGTTGATTATTACAAAATAATTTATATAAAAATGGATATGCTTGAGTTTAATATCCCTTTTCAGAAGTGTTTGACTTGAAACCCTTTGTGTTGACCATACCAATCAAAAACCTAAGTGTCACTTCATTTTTCCAAGAAGGGCAAAATTGTAGTAAAATGGTTTTGGGCCAAAAATGGCACCTATAGACCAATTAAAAAGTGAATATGAGTTTTTGGGAGATGAATATCCATTTAATAACCTTTTCAAAATGGCACACTTCCCAAAGAGGCTATACACATTTCCTTTACTTCTATTTCTTTAGGAAAATTGACTTTTCTCTGAAAAACATGCAATATTTTCAATTATTTCAATTCCTAAGAATTATAAAGACACATGGGACATTAAATAATATTTTTACACTTTCACATTTCCCCAATAAGCCCATAAAAAGCATTAAATACACCATTTTGACCCCTGAAATGACCCAAAAATGATATAAGGACATAAAAACTAATTGACTGAAGCTAATATAACATTATTTGACATCTATTAACCTATAAAACACCTCATGATAATATATTAGACCCATTTTAGACCTAAAAAGTCAAATTTTTTACTAGGGGTGCGCTAATTTGACTTAAAAGTCAAATTTGGTCAACATAAATGTAACACCCTAGTCTGTAGAGCTACAATGTTTTATCTAATAGATTATACATTAGGAATTGAATGTGTATTAACAAAAGGATGTTTAAAGTGTGAATAAGTATATATTTTCATAATTATTTGTTGAAATCCTTAGGTTTCCCCCATAGTATATGTTATTATAAAAAAATTATTGAGTGATGTAGAGAAATGTAAGTAACCCATAGTAGTAGATGTCTCAGATGATTGAGCCATGCCTACACTTTTTATTTCCAAAACTTTTTCAAGATCTTATGATAATCCCAAGGTCATGTAAAAATTGATTTTTGAAAATTATTAATAAATTTGACATTATTAGTCTCTAGTAATTCATCATTAATAGGTAGAAGTACATCTTTATGTTCATCTTGATAGTTAATGTTGTCTTGATTATATTATTCATGCTCTGAAATATTTTCATGGACTTATACATATTCATCTTGTTCATTATTATTTTAAGTTCCTAATATACCATTTTTCATATCTATATTATGTGGCTTATCAAAATAAATATGAATATGCTCAACTTGAAAACCACTTAGTCTATCACTTCTTCTAATAGAGGTATGAACAAATTTAATAATTACATAAAATAAGAAATAGAAACATAGAAAATTATTGTTAACAAATAATTTATCAAATATAAAAACCTTAATACAATAATTGTACATAGTAAAAATAAAGAAATAAATCCTAGAAACATGAATGGTTAGGGTTTTGAAATATTCTACAATAAATGGGTTCACTAATATGTTTTATCAAAATTTGGGATTAAACAAGTGTTAATCTAATTATGATAAACTTTTGAGTAAAATAAAAATGTATAATATATGTAATAAATATACATAACTGATTTAGAACTTGCTTTTTTAAAAAAAATATACAAAAAGGGGAAAGTAATCATACAAATAATTTGGCTATCATTTAGATATGACTGAATACAATAGAGAATGTGTAATTGACTATGGGACTATATGAGGTCATTGTGAATTTGGAATAACACTCATACTAATTCTAGGATAAGTCCATATTATTTAGAGAAGCGAATGATGTACTATTATTTTTAGGCTGTGTTAGTATCTTTTAGGGGTTTTCCATGCTATGTGAATTTTTACTAGTGTGCCTTCACCTATAGATAATGTATATATATTTGGAATTGATTGATTTGTTATAGGAGATGTGTGTTTTCTTCTTCACTCAAAATCCTACCTCAATGACAAAGAGTATCAAATACAATAAAATGGGGGAAAATAGGATAGGGATAGAATTTTTACTTGATCTCAACATCCCATGTGTTAAGCATTTCCTACATACCAATATTATGAAGATGGATCAAAATCAATGTAGTTCTCCCATGTTATGGTGGTGTGTGTGAAATACTAGTGTAATGTTATATGTTTGTGTAATATTGGTATAAATATGTGATTAAATAATGAATTTTGATCTCATTGGTGTATTCAAACTTATCTCAGGTCTACTTGGGATATAGGGACTCAGAATTGGGAAGAATATATGTTTTCTTCTCAATGTGTAGTTAGAATAATTCTAGTGTTTGTAATATAGAAGACTCTTACCAACCAATGAACAAATGAATAGAAAATATGATTATATAGTGGATTAGTTTAGATTTAATTGAATGGTAATTTATAAAAATATGGGATGACCCATTAGATAAATTTTAATTTTTTAAATTAGTCATTATTTGGTATAGGAGTGAAACCAATGGCTTCAGACACTATCAGTCAGTAGGATTGACCTAAAGGACAAGCCTTGTTTGAGGAGTAGAGACAAATAAAATAGAAGTATGAATTAGTATAATAGTGAGTGTAGGATTCTTGAAATGAATACTACGAGTATTTAATTTAATAATTTCCTAATGATAAAGGATCATCTGCATAAGAATAGAGGAATAATGAGTTAAAACCTTATAATTGAGCATAGGTTAAGTGTGTAAAGAGGATGGTCAAAAGTGAATTATTATAGAAATATGTGTTAATTTTAGTGACTAAAATTATATTATTAAAAAAATGATGTTATGAGTTGAAGCTTTCACACATTAATTTATTGTTAAGTGTTAGTTGAAAGCAAAATGAGTAAATGTAATGAAACATTATTTTCATTTTTTGAATCTAGTTATAAAAAAATATTAAAAATATCAGTATCTATATTTTATAGTTTATAGAAAAATAAAATCTAAATATCATTTATAGTTCTTGTTTGAATGAACTAAGTTAAGCCCAAGAAGGGTTGTGATCAATCAGACATATTTTTATATAATTCTTAAAGTCCTATTTTTTTCCAATTTTAATTGTAATGTAAATAACGATTAGTCAAAACTAAACTATAATTTAGTATTTAATTTTAGGATATAAAATTATTTTTTTATGAATTTTTAAAGTTGAACTACTAAAGTTACATAATTTACTTTATAAATTTCTTAATCTTCGTGTAATTTTTGTGCATGCTAAATGAGGAAGAAAAGTTACAAAACCAATTTTATATGAAATTTTGTAATTTTTAGGACCAATTGATTTTTTTTCATGATTTTAGGATGTACACTTTTTTTTCTATTATTTTTCTATTTTTGATTATTTTTAGCATAGTTATTAAATATGATAGGCCATTTGGAAGGGCATAGACCTTGTTCTATACAGTAGCCTATTGTTAGGATAACAGTCACCCATGTGAATATATGGTGATGGGATAGGGACATAAGGGATCAATGCAATGTTTATGGTAGTATTTATCATGGTATGAGGTTTAGTGTAGTGATTTAGGAAAATTCATGTGACTCCCTCCCCACTGCCCTTCTACATTAGTGTGGCAGTGAACAAAAGTTGATTAATATTTACCTAACCTATATGGTTAGTTGAATAAAATGATTTATTTTGTTTTTTTAATATTTTAAAATAAACTATGACATTTTGTAAAGTTATAAGACTGTAATTTTTATAAAATCAAAATGGATTAATTAGAGATAAAATTTATTTGCAAAACCAACTATGACAAGTTAGATACCTAGAGGTGGGGAAACCCAAAATGGATCCCCTCAATTTTTTTAATATCTTATTTAGGGAAGAATATTTAGGGATTGAAACTACATATTTTTCAACATATGGCTTCTTTGTCCAAGAGGAGTAATTTTAGACATTTTTGACATTCATGGTCATTTAGAAGCCCCGAGCTAGGTTGATCCAAAAGGGAATACTCTTTAATTTTATATCCCCTTCCATAATAATAATAATAATAATAATAATAATAATAATAATAATAATTATTATTATTATTATTATTATTATTATTATTATTATTATTATTATTATTATTATTATTATTTCTTATTTAACCTTGCTAGTGATCATTGATAGCCGAGGTGGAGCTTAAAGCTCCCACAGGCTTTTTAAAAAGTTTTAAAGCCCAAAACCAATTAGAGACATTAGAATAAAATGGGTTATTAAAAAAAACCAAATAATTCATATATTGAAATATAATTTCAACATGATATAAATTGAAATAAGATAAAATATTAGAGACTATATTAATGACAATCATCTAAGGATGAGGAAAGAGAGGAGGGAAGACTATAGACAAGTCATCATAAAAAACCACCTTCCTATTATTTAAAATTTGAGATTGAAACACAATGAATTATTTGAGACTTGTATTTCCCTCCACATGGATTTATAGGGTTTTTTCATTGTTGACTTAATCCAATGATTGAATTAGAATGGATCCAACAACCTAAATGGAGTGATCCATCATCAAGGAGCTAAGTAGGGAAACTTTACCCCCTTTTGAGGTCATATTTAGAGTATTCATCATCATTTCTAAGCATTATTATCATAATTTAAGTCAAATTTTAATTATGTTTGGTTACGACTTCAAGAGAAAACTAAGCTTTGTGATTTATTGGAATCACTTACAATCCTCTTTGAATTTTGTTGAGAGTTTGTTAGTAGGGAGATGTGAAGCATAATTTTCACACATTTTTGATAGATAAGTATGTGAAAAGTGTATTACATAATGTATTTTTTATAAAATAATATCTCATGTATTATAATGAAGCATACAAAATTTGAAAAGTTCCTTTGATCCTAAAAATGAAAGGTCATGAAAATGAAAAATCATAGTCTCTTCACAACATTATATATAATTTTATTTGTAAAAGAATAGGTTGGAATAGAATCAAGATTAATATATAGTATTATTTGATTCATTAGTCTATTTCCAATTTTATCCCATGTGTATATAAGTCTTACTTGAATTGATCACATCTTCATTATAAATGAATGTATTCTTGCTTACTATTTATCTCTAAATTATTAGAAAGGTAAAATGTTAATAAGTGCACATAATTTAATGGAAAAAATAATAAATATTGGAGTTATAATATGCATTACTCTTATATTTACAAACAACAAACATGTCCTAATGAGTGATTCTAGAGACTATTGCTAACACTAGCTCTATTATCATGACTTAAATATGTTGAAATGATCACCTGGTCAAAGGGACCTTGAAAATTAGCTATACATGAGGATATATAAGTTTTCATAGTAAAAAATCATGAGAATAGGAGTTTATGTAGAGGAGATCATTCTAAACACATCCATAGAGAAATATATGAAATATTTTTTGTGTGATTTGCTTGATTTGGTAAGAAGACGACTATTTAGACTTGAATACTAATGATTTATACCATAATAAATATAAACTATTATCTAGAGTGAATAAAATATTGAAATATTATGCATCATAGATAATGACTGGACCCATGTAATTTCCCATTGCATAAATATTATTATTGACATGTACATTATAGAGTTTGAAAATTAGGGGTATATTATGTTTGAATATACTTATAAATAATTTGTTAGATGTATCAGAGGAAAGTTTTTGAAGTGACACCCTATGATATTGAAGATGATTGTCATGGAAAAGGCCATGGTTTCAATTCTAGCTAGTGTGGATTAATTTCTCAGGGCACTATTGGAATGTATACTAAAAGGAGTTGAATAAATAAGAATTGAACCAAGGAAATTGAACCTAAACCTAGAGAATAAATAACATGACTAATAAAAAAGAGAAATAAATAGTAGACCTTAAAAGAGAATTGTGACAATAGAAAATATGGAATAAGAAAAAAATAAATAGAAGATGAAGGGCCAAAAGTATATGCAAGTAGAATTAGATAGGAAGTTGTGAATAAAATAAGAATGACCAGAACTATAGAAGTATAATTTGAAGCTAATGGTTAGAGAGAATCAAAAGATAATGAAGGGAATGTAAGAACTGTATAGAATATTAAAACCAACATAGAATTGGAATTGGCTAGAAAATAGAGGAAGGAATAAAACAAATAAAATGTGAATAGGTTGAAAAATGGAAGTTGAAACAACTTTAAAATATATTTAAAGAGTAGCTATAGAGTTAATGATTGTATGTAAAATAATAAGGATGGTATTTCTAAAAATTAATTATTAGGTGTGGAGTTAGGTTATGTTCAAAAAATTAATATGATAGATACTCCAAACCTATTTCATTCACTCCACTGGGATGCATCCCCTATGCCTATTTTCATGGCTGAGAATAATAGTAATGAAGTAGTTAGAGAATTAGCTACAAGTAATTTATATGTGAAACTCTTAAAAATCTTAAATCCAATATTCTTGGTACTCCAAGAACATTTGAAACAATTTTATAGATATCAATAAAATCATCATCAAGTAAACTAGTCATATCTATCACAATTATAGGAGACACATAATTTATTATAGGATATTTTGTTACTTTGATTCCATATTTTAGGCTAACTAATCTAAAATAATATATAGTAACCCAATAAGTGAAGTGGCATGTTAAGGGTGCAGTAAATGACAGATAAAGAATGAAAACTCATAATAGGCTTGACTGGTCAAGCTTTAGAGTTCATATTTAAAAATGATCAAACCATGACTCTTTCATAGGTCAAGGAAAAATTGATAAGATAATTTAAATTGTATAAATGTCTGATTAATAAAGTTCAATATTTGAAGGTGATCAGATAAAAACTAAGAGAATCAGTATGGGATTATGATCACCATATTTGGGATGTGATGAACAGGCTAAATTTTCAAAGTCATGACTCAAATAAATCCACTTTATTTGTAGAAGGCATTCAAGGAAAGATTCAATTTTCCATATCCCAAGCTTAGTTTACCACAAATTTTGAAGCAATATTTACTATGATCAAAGTTAAGCAAATATAAGAATAGGGAAAATACCCACCTAACATTATAAAATTTGATGCTAGGTTAGATGCAATATTGTGCAAGATGGATGAAGTTCAGGAAGGGAAGAAACCAAGATTGGTCTTATGGTGCATCAAATTTGGACATGAATTGATTCATTAAAATTAATGTAAAAAGATCAAAATAGAATTATGTGAAGTCTATCACAATATAATACATGCAAATATGAACTATAATTAATTATAGTAGTATGTAAAAAAGTCACGTAATGTATTTTTAACTTTATTTAAATCCCATAATCATGATGAAAATAATTTTATGACTCTACAAGAAATCAAAGAGTAAGTCACTAAAAATGTCTTCCTAGTTGCTAAACAACTATCCCTAATGATAAAACCAACTATTCAATGCAAGAGGCTAAAGTCATAGCACAAGGTAAATGAATTCCCTCACTAGCTCAGCCTATTCTTGGGTTGACTCCTCAATCACCCAACTACCAAACATGATGAATAAATTAGCCTCCACAAGGGTAGATTCTTCATTATCTATAGTACTAATAAGTATGGATCCTTGTTTCAACACAACAACCACATAATTTAGAACATCCTTTGCCTCAAAAATAATACAAATGATATTATAATACAAAATAAGGATGGGGAGATCTGCATAGAGAAGGAGGTTATCAAGGTGGTAATTATAAATAGAGACAAGGAAATAGATATCCAAAACCTATTAATTTTTACATATGGGATAAATTAATTTTCACCAAATTATCCTTGAAACCTAAAGAGGGAAATGTTTTGTGCATATTTTGTGATTTTAGGACAACATAATACTAAGGATTGACATATTATTGAGAAGAAGAATAAGGAAAATATAGTTTTAAATGTGAATATGGTGCATTCCCATTGCAAAAACTAAGATTTTATCCAAACTATTATAATACATCAACATAATGAAAAAGGTATTCCACCTCTATAGATGTGTGAAGAAAACCAAATCATAAAAGTATGAGAGGAACAATATTTATAACCTAAAAAAGATAATTTTGTGATGAATCAAGCATCCAAACTATTTTAGTCAATCCATATTATGAATGTCACTGAAAGAGATACTATAAAAGTAAATGCTCAAATGTATGGACACATCATTCAGATCTTTTGATTGGATGGAGTAGTCATAACTTTGACAATTTTTTTAAAATTATTAATTACTATTGGAAATGAATAAATTTCCAAAAATATTACATACCTATTGCATGATTTTTTGAGTTTCACACGAAGAGGTTAGCAAAGAGTAGAGTGAGTGGTTTGGAATGTGAAGATTAAGAATCCATGAGATGTGGATGCCATATTGGACATTATAATTGTAGGATATTAAAATAAAAAAGCTAATTTTTATTTCAGTAACACTATAAACATAATTCCCATATCGATTTGGTAAGTTATTAGAAGGTCAAATTTAAGCTACATCCATGTTACTCTAATTTTGATAAACTATGGTTGAGTCAAACCTATTGGGAGACTTGAAGATGTAGAGATAAAAGTAGTTGACTTAAGTATATGTATAAACTTTGAATTAATTAACATGAAGATATATGAGACTCATTATCCTACTCTAATTAGAAAACAATGGGCCTATGATGGTCAAATGGACATCAACATAGTGGATAATCAATTAGAGGCACACCAATAGGATGTTATTTCATACTATTGAATCAATATGAGAGAAAACCATATATGATATCATAATAACCATCTTCACCATATGCATACAATGATGATAGTTTGTTTAAATTTAGTACATAGCCAAAACCATAAGCTTTCTGAAGTATAGAGTTTACTTATTTTTCATAACCTGTACTAGAGATACTATAATTTATGAAGACAAAAATATTGATCCTAACTAATTTAGAATCTTAGGAATTTTCCATATATCAAATGGAAGAATGCAATTCCCCTTATTTATATTCTCCTAAAAATTCATACGTTGATCATATCTATTAGTTAACTCCCATTGATAGAGATTATATTGAAATCACTAATGATGGAAATTTTCCATGCATACCATCTTCCTCAATTAGTAGAGATGCAAACATGCATATGATAAATTGGGTATTTAGAGGCCATACAGTAAGACCTTTGAAAATTTTATTTTTGAAATAAGTAAAGTTAGCTCAATAGTTTTCTATAGAAGATATAGCATACTTCGTTCACAAGATGGAAAATAATGTTCCACATATAAACATGTAAGTTAGTGCATTTAATTACACATTGAAAGGGTTTGATATAAGTTGGTGAGCTATTCATAGGTATTAAAAAATTATTTGGGAATAAGTGTGAGAAAAGTAGTAATCTATATTTCAATTTTTGACTTTTATCTTAGAAAAGAGTCCATTCTTCTAGAAGGGGAAATGTCCTGAAATGCATGTACACAAATGCATATAAGTATGGATATCATAACAAGTGAAGCCAATGTATTTAGTGCATGTTTTCAACATACCCTAGAAACTCCACACATGGTTTGGTACATTCTTAAGGAATGTAGATGGGAAATTCAATCCTAGCCACAAATTCAAAAGGTCTTCATTCAAATGTTTTTTTAGAAGATGAAAATTTAATGGTGTATAGGGCTCTATAAAAATTAAAAGTTTTATTTTTACATGGGAAATAAGAAGATATATGTACTCTACACAAACAAAAATCATAGGGTGAGGCAAACAAAATCCTTCACACATCTATAAAGGATTATCATGCTAAGAAGGAGAAAGAGGAATCTTTAGTGAAATCTTGAAATAGAATCCAAAATAGCATAGAGGACTCTAATCATAGTGAAAATTAGGAAAATTTGGATTTGAAATAAAAAATTTAACCTAAAAGGGACATAGACATATATGAGATGAAGAACATAGAGAATATATAAGAGGAACAATTGTGAAATATTATTTTATTGGAGAAAATAGGTCAATGAAAACTAATGGATTTCATTCAGGCAGAGCAAAGAAAAATTTACTAAGAACCAATGCTGAAGAAAATTAAGAACATCAATATAGACACAATACTAGAATTAAAAACTACTGGATATAATGGGACATAATAGTATATTTAAATAGAAATTCAATTATTGTGATATTATGAAGATGTATTTCCCACCAAGTTATTAGAAGTTAAGGGTGTATATCATTCTCTAGGTGAGATGTATATAGGGCTAAAGGATTTTTCACACCTTATAAAAAAGTGACCTTATAGGATGAATCCTAATATGAAAATGAAGGTGAAAGAAAAAATAGATCAGATGGAAAAAGATGAAAATAATATATCTAGTTGATAAATCATAGTGGGTTAGTACCATGGTGGTACAACCTAAAAATAGAAAGGAGATATGAGTCTATGGGGATTACCAAGTATTAAATGATGTATGTGTCAATGATACTTTTCCAATTCCTTTCAAGATGAATTACTTAAATATTTCATAGGCCATGAATTATACTTGTTTTTACAAATGGGTTTCGTGGATACCATCAGATTCCTTTTGTAGTTGAGCATAAAACAAAACCAACATTTGAAATATAATGTGTATCATTCGATTATAGGTAAATGTTTCTAGCCTAAATGATGCACTTGTAGTTTTCTCTATGGAAGTTGCTACTGCATTCAAAAAATTAATTCATGAATTTATATAAGTCTATCTAGATGATTGGGTAGTCTTTTCCTTGTTCAAATAAAATATATGATTAATGTTATAAATATGTTGAGCCCTATAAATTACACTAAATCTAAATAATTCTTATTTTAGACACCATTTGGAGTATTGTTGGGACATGTTATCTATAGTTACAGAATTATAGTAGACTAAGAAAAAATAATAGTCATTATGGGACTCAAACCATATGTCAGACCAACAAAGGTGTGATAATTACTAGGTCAAATTGGGTATTATCATAAGTTCATTCATGGGTGTGAAAGAATTTCAGCACCACTAGAGAAGTTATTTCATAAAGACAAAAAAATGATGGATCTCTAAATTCCAAACTGATGGGACTATGTGAATACATAGGTAAATATGAAGAACTAAATTGTAAATTTAAAAAATATTTCCACAAAATGTAAAATTTTATTATTCAATATATTTACAAAGTTCCCAAGTTTATAAATCTTTTATGAGAAGTGATCATTTAAGACCCAACATGTTCAACCCCAACTAAATTATTATTAATTAAGAAACTAAAAACCAAAGGGGTGTATGTGCCTTGTTAATAATAAATATCAAACTAACATAAAAAAAATTAAATAAATTTGGATCATGCAACTCAAAAAGCCCCCTTTGATCTAAAAAATTGGTGTAGAATATGTTCTTGAGATATGACTATGAAGTTATCAAAAGTATATGTTACACCTATAACTGGCACACTATACATCATGGTATTGATCAAATGATGTCACTTTCAAGAATCCCAATACCCCATGATTTTTGTCATGAATGATGAACACAATCAAGGTCTACTCATCCTGTATGGCCATTCTTTATGGTATTTAGTATAACATGATCAAGGATTGTTCAACCACATTGATTGACATAACATCTCATATAGAAACCCATCTAAGTGACTATTAAATATAATGTATGGTACAACTCCCTTATTCCCAGCAAATTCTTACAAACCTTTTTCCAACACTATGGTGTTAACAACTCCTTTGTCAAATCATACAATCAACGATGATTGTTTGAAGGCCATGCAATATCTTCCCCCTATTAGGTGAGAGGTGAAAATACTTTGTAGTGAAAAACCAAATAAAATTAGTATATTTTATCCTCATCATGAATATCAATGAACTAAATAAAGCCATAACTAAATTGAAATCAACAAAAAATTAAAAAAACACACTACTACTAAAAACAATTCTATTCAAGCATCTGACCTAAACTCTGAGCGAATATGTAAATAGAGAAGGGAAATTTTCCTCTATCATATGAGAGATTGTATAACCTCTATTTTGACACTTATACTTTGTCAATAAAAATGATCCTATATGGCTTGTAATAGATGGCATGTTCATTGATAACACAAACATGAGATGACATTATGAAATTTTTAATTTTAAAGGTGTTTTTTTCCACCAAAAATGTACCTTAATAAATAATTTTAAATACATTAGATTTAAAAATTATATAAATAAGATTCAAATTAGGAAATTGACCATTATAATGTGTCTAGAGTGTCTTAAAACTTAGATATTAACTAGTTAGACAACTCCCTTCTTACAAAAACTCAACTAGATGAAAAATTTGCAAAAGTCATGAAAGTGTCACAAGTGATGAAAAAATTACACATTTTAAAACCTTCTCTTTCAAAACCACTTTAAAAAGTACAAATATAATATTTAAAAAAATTCCCAAAACAGAGTTTCACAAAGAAAATGTTTGGCCAAAAGTATAGCTTTGTGGGATTTTGAACTTGATACTTATCCTTGGAAAATGTTCTACAAAAAAAACTTGACTAACTTCACTATCAACATTATTGAGATAATTAATGAATATTATGTATTTAAATATACTTTTATAAGTATTCAAAATAAAAATATGTATACAAATGTGTGGAGGTGAAATATTTTTACCCAAATTTTCATAGGAAAGTGAAAAATTATGCTTTTTTTATATTATGGGTCCCACTTATCAAAATAATCTTGTTGTATATGAATTTTTTTACTTCATACGACTTCCAACACCATAGTAAGAATTTTGTGCATAGCATATTTTGTTTTCAAATCCTTCCAAGGCATACAAATACCTAGAAATGATTTCAATGCCTTCCAAGCCTACAAAGGCCTACAAACTAGGTTTGAACATAGATTAATCCTTATCAAATTTGTACAAATGGCCAAAACAACATTCAAAAGTATTTTTCTGAGGTTAAACCATACTATTACTTCTCTAGGGCATTTCGAGGCCATATAAATGTAGTAAAAGTAGGTTATTTGATCAAAATACATTTAGAATAATTGTTATTGACCATAAATAACATAAAAATATTGAAAAATACCATTCCAAACTAATGGGGTCCATAAAAGTTAATGGTCATAATGTTTAAGGCTCTACTACTAGTTTTTTGGGTATTAAAAATAGTAAACAAGATTTCTTAGGCCATACAACTGGATTTAACAAGGGTTTGAAACCATATAAATCTATTAAGACATCAATTTTAGTCATTTGGGCCATATAATACAATAATTAGGGCATCAAAAATTAATTTTCAATAAAAAATATAATTTGATCTGCATACCTTTGGAAATAAAACAAAAATTTGGCTTGCTCTCTCTCATATTTTAGATTATTTGTCTGTCCTCCTTTATGAATCTCTAATACCACTGAAGGGACCATTTTAATATAAAATTAAATATAAAGAAGTACATTGTAAATTTAAAAAATCTTTCCATAAAATATAAAATTATATTATTCAATGTGTTTACAAGGTCTCAAACTTATAAATCTTTTAAGGGAAGTTATCCTACAAGACCCAGTAGGTTTGACCCTAACTATCTTAATAAACTCAACTAATTATTTATTTATTAATCAACTAACAACCAAAGTGGTGTATGTGCCCCATTCATACTAACTATCAAACTAATAAAACTAAGTAAATAACTTTGGATCAGGCAACCCAACATAAACATACTTCCCAAATTTTTAGTAGAAGTTGGTTAAAACACCCATTTTATCTTATTGGATTGGAGCAAATGACTCCATTTTCATGATGAATCATTAGGAATAAAATTTGGAGTAGTGTTATCAAAAACAAGGGATGGAGACTTAGATTTTCCAATTAAAATTTCAAGTTATAACTTGTTAGCCTCTAATAAAAACTATACTACCATAGAGCATGAAGCTATGGCAATGGTTTTTGCATTTTAAAGTTTTAGACACTACTTGTTGGCTAGTTAATTTGAGATTTTCAATGATCACCATGAATTGAGATACTTGGCTAATAAACTAATTTTGAGAGGTACAATATCTATGTATGTAATAATTTTCTAAGAGTTCTATTTCAAAACCAATGTAAAACAATGTAAGTGAAATGTGGGACCATACCACCTTAGTCATATTCAAATAGGGGAGAAACCCAAATAAATGTAAGGTGAATCACTAGATGAACATATATTTAGAGTAACTATGATTCTATAATAACTAGAGTAAATCAAAACCATTCTTGAGCATTGTGTATTCCCTACACATTAAATAAAAAATACAAAAAAAAAAACTAGTCATGTGAGCTTTACTATTTAACATTATAAATGGGTTTCTCTATGGGTTCAAAAAGGATGATGTTCTATGTAGATTGTCCCTAGAACATGAAAGACTGGAGGCATTGGAAGAATGACATCAAGGATTAGATAAATGGAATTTACAAATTAATTGACTATGATAAAAATATTTCAATTTAGGCTTTGGTGGCTAACTTTATTTCAGGATGCACACTAGTTTCCAAACATTATGATGTTTGCCAATGGATAGGAAAACCAAACTAGAGGGATTAGAAACCATTGAATATAATTATAGCTATGAAACCATTTGAATAATGAAATAATATTTTTTTTTGCTTAACAATCATACAACTAAGTGATCTAATGCTATATATGTTATAAATATGATAGATTACTTCACCAAATGGGTCATGTTATCTATGAATTCAATTTATAGTGCAAAGGATGATATAAATTTTTTATATGAAAAAAAGATAACAAGGTTTGGATGTCCTCAAAATGTGATAAGGGATAAGGTTAAAAAAAATTTTAATAAGACTATCAAAAACCTTATAAAGGATTTTATGATTTCACACCATAAAAACACAACAACCATCTTAAATAAAATGGCTAAGCAAAAGCATCTAACAAGGTTGTATTGAATATGTTGTCCAAGATTTATAATGTTAAAAGAGATGACTAGGAAGATCACATACCCATGATGTTATGGTCATACAAAATAAGCATGTGACTATGTACACACCATTCCAACTTGTGTATGGAATGAAAGTTATGGTACTCATGGAGAACATATTTCCAAGCCTATGAATACAAATGCTAATTTCGTTAGGAGATAAGGATTAAATTAAATAAATATTGATAGAATGTAATCACATGGATGAAATAAGGAAGTTTAAATATTAGACTCAAGAGTTCCATAAGAAAATTTAGAATGCATTGTACTATCACAACCTATAATCAAAAAAATTTCAGCTATAAAAAATGGTTCTTCTATATGAAAATAGATTCAAAACACATTGAGGAAAAGTTCCCATCATATGGGAAGGACTGTATATAATTCATCAAATGTCACAAAAATATAGTACAATACTCAAAGATCTTTAAGGAACTATCCTTCCAGGAATAATAAATGGTTATAGGCTTAAACCCTATCATGGATGATCTTGAAGCATCACACACTCTGTATAATAAGTACCGTATGGCACAAAGTAGAGTAGGATTTTCATTTTATGTTTTTTTTTCAAGTTTGGTAGCTATAAGATTAGTCTTGAAAATGTATTATTCTCTCTATTACAAGAAAATACCATGATCTAGTTTTTGATACAAATGTTTTAAGTGAAACATGATCGAGTTAATGAGAGAAATTTTTACTAGTTTTGTAAAATTTCTAAGTTCAATAATGAGACATTATAAAAAATAAAAATAATAAAAGGGTGGATAACTACCAACTAAATAAAGTAGTGAATTTTAGAATAAAAATAATATTATGGTATTCCCCAAAAGGTTAGATAGTCTAAAATGTAATTAATATTCAAGATATGAAATATTAAGGGAAAAAATGATGACACATCACATCAATAAAGTCAAATAATGAAGCATTCTATATAACCATAAAATGGACAAGGGTAAAATTTAAAATAAATAAATAAATATAATTCAAGCATGTGGAGGTGTGAAAGGTATATTGACAAATGCATGCAAGAAATGGAAAATATTTAGGGCTAGATTTTCATAAAGGGAAGGGCAATTTTTTCAAGTCATATTCTATAAACTCAAGTGAGCAACAAATCTATTTTGATCTAAGGATAATTATGTGCATTCATCATAAATTTGTTCAAAATAAATTACAACACATGTCTTAGAAGATGAAATGGTCATGCATCAAATTCTTGTGCCATTATAAAAAGAAGATAAGGTTATTATATTATCTCTAAAACAATTAAAATGGTGAAATTCCAAGCCATTTGACTTCATTGATGTAGACAATAGAGAGTGGCTTCTTCAACAACAAGCAACCACTTCACAATAGGGATAACTTGAAACTATTGAAATAATGCAAGGGTATGATGCTAAGAAATTTTTTATATTATCCATTTTCACCAACACAAAGACCTAATGATGAAACTACTTAGTAATACAATAAGGGAGGCATCCATTTGTCCAATGAAGTCATAATTCATATTGATGCCAACACTATTTCAGAGGCTAAAAGAATTATAGCAAGAGGGAAATATATAAAATATTAAATTAATAAGAACCCTCCCATTCACATAGAAATATAAGAATGATATGTGTTAAAAACTAGAGGAGTGCCCATAGATCAGGTTATGGATTCACTAGTTTATTTCCTCACATTATGTACTATGCATTAATATTCAGAAAAAGGTGTGAGGTAGGATACAAAGGGTGTAATTGATATTTTTCCATATAATGATAATTTTTGGGGATGAATTCAACTAGTATAAATTATTCAAATTCTTACTCATAAAAACATAAATAAGATCCTCATAGAAACAACTTAGTCATTTCAGTACCAATTTATAATACTTATAATCTGCTTCATGTAATGGACATCTCTTGAAGGAAAACTTACAACTAATGTTGACTACTAGCCAACCAATGCCTTCCCTAATTTAATTTGGACACGATATTGGAAACACCTACTCTAGGTGGGGAATTTTGTAATATGGTAAGTACAAATCCAAAAGATGATCACAATACACCCTTACATACCCAAAGAGGTTCTCAAGTATCTTGAGCCAATTTCCACTATCTTGAAATTATATAGGGGTTTCCATTTTAGGATCCATTAGTTGAAAAACCTATTATCATTCATCTCCCATTCTTTATCAACATCCATATGGACCAAGTAGAAGTGGAAAGGTATAAAATATTATTTTCAATGAGTGTCCATGCATTGTGATCCACACCACCTAGAGTAAAGAAACCATATCCTCAATCACAAGTATAAATGCAAGAGTAGTTTCAACCATAAATAGGAGAACAAGTAAAAAATGAGCCACAATTTTAAGCATCAGACTCATCATCACAAGTAACTCTATCAAAGCATAAGGCATAGGCTCCTCAATCCTCATCACTTTCCAAATAAACATGGAGAATAGATGTATGGATTAGTAATGCACTGATTCCAAAAATCATGGCATAATATGATTTGCATATGTTTTGGGTTATACCCAAAGATGCTTATAGGATAATTATTGACATTATCAAAAATGATATATATGATAAAGAAGAGGATAAATAATTATTACTTTGGAAAGTGGTTCACATATGTTAGGTGTGAAATTATGTCTTAGTCATATTATTCCTATAAATTCATTCACTTCTAGAGTCCATTGCAGTGCACACATTCAAACAAGATGAGGAGGCCAAGTTTAGAGTGTAGGATATAATTCAAGAATGGGCATATGGGTCTGTAAAAAATCATAAGTAACCATAACAACACAAATACTAAGCATAGTGAAACAATAAGTAAAAAGGGTCATTGGAAAACAAAAAATCTAAAGGGAATCTATTTTGGTGGAAATTATAAAATAGGGAGATATTCCCTTCAAACTTATAGCACATTAACCTCACATTCCTAGAGTTGGTCGACCACACCCAACTATATCAAAGTGTATGAAAGAATTCACAATTTTTAGGGGGTAGTAGGGGAAGAATAAAAAAAATTATAAATAGATTATATTCATGCTATGAAGTGTAAACAAAAAAATTTGGCTCTTCCCTCTATGAACCAAATTTTTTTTGTGCCCAAGAACCGAGTGGCACCATCATATTCTCAACCAATTTCACCCCCACTCTCATCATATTATTTAACACATGTGCAAGGTATTCCTTCTATTTATGGAACTAAATAATCATTGGATCAATGTGTGCAATAAGAGAAATAAAAATAGATCGATCTCCCAAGAAAGAGCACCTAGATCAACCACAAGCACACGATCAATAAGAGGAGAATCCAACACATGATAATGTGAAGTCTAAAATGGAGGAAAAGAAAGCAGATGAGGATAAATATAATAATGACAAGGAGGTATCACTCTAGTAACTTAATCAATAATAATAAAAAGATATAAAATAAAATGGAAAAAAGGATGAGGCCAAACAAGTAGCTAAAGTGGTCAATCATAAACATAAAGAAACCTACACGAGTGGGAGGATGAAAAGGAGAATGCCACTAAAAAATAAGGAATAAAAGATGTAGAATATAAATATATAAATTAAAAAGAGGAAGAAGATAAAAATATGTGAGGCAATGCCGCTAAAGTTATCTAGTTAGCTATGGGGAAAGCTCAAATGATTATAGGTCAAAAGGTATAACACACCAACATCAAAAAGGAGCTAGAGAAACATAGGTTACAATGATTGAAGCACAAGAAAAACCATATAGATATTTTTTAGGTTTGGGATTGATATAAATATAATCTTAAGAGGAATCCTCACAAGAATAATAGGATTCTACACAATCCTAGTGGGTGGATATCCAAATTCTAACACTACGACATACCATGTTTAATATTTTGGTCATACAAATAAGGAAACAATAACCAAATCCCTATGGTTTTTAAAATCTAGATAGCCTTTCCTAATTCAGGTGAGGAATTTGATTTTTATTATTCATATTTGTCATTTTATAAATTAGGTTGAAGTTGATGATACATTTCAAACATTTATGGTGTATAAGGAAACTAATATTGAGAAAAAAATACTCAATTATGTAGAAAGAGTGCTAAGTTAGAAGAGAGATTTACCAAGGCACACAATATTATTGAATAAATGTAACCTAAATTGGTTAAATACATTTTAAGGAACTAATTAATTTCAAAATATAATTAGTTCATTTATTTCCTGACAATGTTAACTTATAATCACACCATAGTGTAACAACTATACGACATTAAAGCTGAAGTATAAAAACGACACAATGAGATGAAAGTAATATTTTAGTCACTGGAGGAATATGAAAAGGTACTATATCTCATGTTGGAAAGGAATATGCAAATCTATTAAAACTCCATAAATGAAAGTAGATTGGTACAGTTCTTAGTTGAAAACCCAAAATGAGTGGTAAGTTGTGTGAAAGAAGTGAAAATTAGAAAACAAGACTTCAAGAGAAACTTCAACCATTTATTATTGATCAACACATCAACTCAACTTAGGGAAACTCCAATAGCTCTATTCAATGGTACTCCACTACCCTATTTATATATGGACAAGAAAAATCTTTAAGTCTAGAAAAGTGTTAATAGGGAGATATGAAGCATAAGTCACACATATTACTATTATTATATAAGTATGAAACATGTGTAAGATAGTTTATTTTTTATTAAAAATCATCTCATGTATGATAACAAAGCACATGGAAGTTGAACAATTCCATTTATTCTGAAAATGAAAGCTATCAAAAATGAAGAGTCATAGACTCTTTACAAAATTATATATACTATGATTTTTTAAGAGAAAATGTTGAAATAGAATAAAGATCAATATATGGTACTCTCTAATTTAGTAATATATTTTCAAATTTTTCCCATGCTTGTATAAGTATTACTTGAATTGATCACATATTCATTGAAAATTAATGTATTCTTAATTAAAATTTATCTCTAAATGTTTTAAAAGGTCAAATGTTAATAAGTACACATACATTAATGGAAAATAATAAGAAATCTTGGCATATGAATATGCACCATAGTTAGACTTAATATATCCAAAATTATTTTAATTATTCCTATTCATGTTGCAACATTCACAAAATAAAAAAACATGTCTTCATGATTGATCTGAAGGACTGCTACTAAGAAAGTTACAACAAATCATTCATATTAATGGTTTCTCTAACCTGCCTCTTTTTAGTTGTGCTTCTATTATAGGCCTTGGGGTTGTGGGGCCTTATAGCTTCACTTAGAGAGTTTTATGATTTCTTCAGAGCTTATAATATGATTAGATAGTGTAGGACCTACATGGACATTTAGTGATTGTGCATCCACTTTCTCACTACCACCCATGTCATTTATAAATGTGATTTTTTAATGCATTTTACATATAAAGCATGAAGATGGATAACCACTATGAATTTTAATTTTTTATATTGTTATTGATACATTATCAAAAAAAAAATATTATTCTTGTGTGGTTTCAATCATGAAATTTTTTGGGTGTGATAGTTTCCCCCAAATTATGGGTTTGAATCACATCTTTATCCAAAGGTGTAGACATAGGAATAAGAGTGGTAGTAGTAGTCCAAACACATATGGTGGAATCAATTTTTCCAAAAGGTATATTAATATTAATGAATGGATCATGTTGTTGTTCCTCAAATATGATATCCTTAGAATTTTTTTTTGTTAATCTCTTGTTACATAAGGAAATGCATCATGCATTTGTGGTTTCATTTTAAGATATTGAGTTAATTTCATTTCATCTATGTCATCAAATATATTAAGAAATTCAAATATTTTTTTCTTTATTAACATCCATAGTAATTGTTTGTTCCATTATTAATATGAATAAAAGTCATAATCCAGTTGTGAACATCATATATAAATATAAAAATATAAAACCTTATAATGAAATATGAAACCCTAAGGGAAACCTAGGGTTTTTCTATGTTATACAAAAAATGTGGGTTCCCAAGTATATATTTTTTTATTATTTTATATAATATGACCTATTAAGATATAAATTCAAACTATTCATATTTTATGATATATTACAATAAAAAACTAATATTAATTCTAAAGTTAAATATGATTGAATAATTACACTTACTATTTGTGGAAAATCCTAAGGGAATTTCAATATATAACACATTTTTATTTTTTAAGGTTTGAGACTATGTGTAGGTAACTAAAATTTATATAAAATGGATTAAAATTAACTTGGATAAGGAACAATATTGTTTGTATCTTCTTAGATAATTCCATTATCCTCTAGATTCTACCCTCTCAGACAAGCATGTGTTATTTTTAGAATCACCCTTTAAATCTATTCTCACTATATTGACACATGTTCCTATGCATGTTTGAAATACCTCTTATTTTTTTATATCAGGTGCTATATGTGTGTGAAAATACATAAACTTATCCCATTATATTTCAAACCCTAGTTCCACTTTTGAGACTAAGTTTTTGCCTACAAAAGGGAATGAAGGTTGGTTGAGTTAAACTTAACCACTTCCAAATGAATGTATAAGTATTGATATATATATATATATATATATATATATATATATATATATATATATATATATATATATATATATATATATATATATATATATATATATATATATATATATATATATATATATATATATATATATATATATATATATATATATAATTATCCATAGAGGGAATTAAAACTAAATTTAATTATCCATATTATGTGCATGTGTGAAATGGTGCTCCTCTTATGGATGCAACTTTTAATTTAGCTTTTGAAAATTGAAAAATTAAAACTTGGGTTAGATTATGTACTTCAGACTTGGCTACAATCTTCTCCTTGTGACTTATTTTTGAATTAGAAAGTTCAAGGGATAACATATAAATGTATGAATGTGTATATAACAAGAAATGGATGATGCTAGACAATGAAATAAAAATAAACATATTATGTATTTATATGGGCTCTATGTAATTTATCATGCCATCAACATGTGAAATCTATATGCCAAACCATAAGGATAATTGAAATATTAAAAATAAACTTGAATTAGAATGGGGATAGGTCCATAAAATTTGGAAACCTCCATAATTTTGATAATTTTCTTCAGATTCATTTATTATCATTGATGTCAAGGTGATCTTAGTACATAATGCATTAATGACAAAGTGATAGGTTCCAAGTGGATTTGAGAGTGCATATCATATGTTTAGGCCTTTGAGGTGATTTACCATGTTTGAGGGGTAAAATTATGGGTGTTGAGTTATTTTTTTACTTATTTTAGTGAAATGAATCCATTGGAATAGTCTTTTGAAGGTATAGGTGATCCTAGTCATCTCCTCGTCAACTTGGCAGATCTTCCTGAGTAAGCATATTGGTGACATCATAATTCATACGTGTGAATGTTTCAAAATACATTGGTCACATGGATTTGTTATTATTTGTGCATATATCATGTGGTTAAAATTTAATTTATTTATATGATTTATATAAAAGTTTGTGGTGGTGAAAATTTGGTCTCCTAGTTAGATTTCACCATTTTCCATAGCCAAATTTGCAATATCAAGGGAACAAAGGAAAACCAATCAATAGTATTTTTTTATAACTTTTGATAATGGATTAATTTTATGGTGGTGTAAAAATAAATTTTTTATAATACTTAAAGGCATATCCATGAAAATTTATTAGGAGGTTTAAATGGTTGTACAATTACATTTATTTCATGTGAGAGTTGACTATTGTTGACTATGTTTTTTTGAATAAACCAAGGTGAAAAGAAATGATTGTAGAAGACAAATTATTGATAAAATAGTATTTTTATAAAAATAAAATATTAATTATACTAAATATATATAATCCTCAAAGTGATTTTGAGTTTTGACTATTAGTAAAGGTGAAGTTATTGCAAGTCAAATTTGACTTTTGTTGACTGTAATTATTGTAGGTCTAAGTAAGCTTCTTGCAGTGGTGTTTATGAGCCTTTAGAGGCTAAATTAATATATATTATGGATTCTATTATGTTCCTAAGGTATTTATATATACATCAATATGTGTATTGTACATGTAAATTTTATATTCAGGTAGTCTAAGCCTCATTTGTGAAGATAGAGTTCTTAGGCTAGTTAAGCGTAATAGGTCTTTAAAACCTAATCGAGATTTTAGAGTATGAGTGAATGATTTGATGTTTATTGATAATATATAAGGATAATATATAATTAAGGTAAATTTATTGAAGTGTTTTTGTTCATTATTAAGGGCCATATGGAACATAATGTCTTAAAGTGTTACATGAAGGTGAATTAGGTCTACATGGGACCTACTGAAGTCTTGAGGGTCAAAAGAGGTTTCATAAGGTGAGCGAGTGACTTGACAATGTTGTATGAATTTTTTAACATAAATATGGAATATAATAATTTTTTTTAATGATTTTAAAATGGTTACATATTTGGTTAATGGCTATTGACATCTAAGTGTAACATGTGGCCTAATGGAGGGTTAATTACTTAGGTCTTGCTTAAGCCTAGTGTGTTGTTTTGAGCCATTTGAAACATGGCTGACATAATGAGTTGATGTAAATTATATGTAAAATTTAATAATACATATATTTATGTCTATCTAAGTGGGATATATGACTTAATGGTTAAGTAAAGTGTTTTAGCTGACCAAGATTGATTGGAGAAAGAATAATGCATACGTAGAAGGCCATTTTGGTCTCATTATGCTAGTTCAACAATGGAAGAGTGAAAAAATTTATATATTAATTTTAATAAGGTTAAGATTACATGAAAAAATAATAAAATATTTTTTAATATGTGATAAATTTATAACATTGTTTTATTATAGGTCATGCGCAAGTAAGGAGATTTGTTTCAAGGTTTTTAGGCCTATTTTG
Source organism: Torreya grandis (assembly GCA_037957365.1). NCBI lineage: Eukaryota > Viridiplantae > Streptophyta > Pinopsida > Cupressales > Taxaceae > Torreya > Torreya grandis. The sequence continues at coordinate 1,463,407 of JARHVA010000496.1, forward strand.
CTTTTGTGACCTAGTGCAAAGGTTTTGATAATTAAAGAATGCAATTAATGGTATGATACTTTGAATAAGTGTGTGAGGAAATTAAAAAATAATAATAATAACATGTTTAAAATGTCATAAATATCATATAGTGGTGATGAAGGTAATGAATAAGTTTTATATTGATTCAAGGCATTATTAGGCCTAGTTTGTCTAGATGACCTATAGTGAAGAAGTGCATTGACTATATGTTGAAAGAGTAATGAAAAAGTTATGTAAGAATAATATTTATGATGTTTTAATACATTATTTACATGTAATAAGATTAGAGTGTGAAGGAGGAATGGCCTCAAGGTCATGAGCATGCATATGAGGGGTAAAAAGAGAAAGAGTTATTATATGCCTATGTAAGAAGTAAATTTGTGTTTGGAGCAACTACCATCACTTGTATGAGGTATAAAGGAATTTTTTTAGGTTTTAGAAAGATATAATACCATAATAAGGTGTGTAAGACATCAAATCATAGGTGGATATTAGTTTTTAGCTGATTGAGTTAGTGCTTGATCATCTAGGGGGTTGTAGCCTCCTTGCTAGTTGGTGCTAGCTAAAGGTTAAGTGGATGTTTAACTAAATTAAGGGGTGGGTACTCCTTGATCACTTGGTTTTGATATAAATTGAATTAATACCTTTATATTATATTATTCCAAATCTTATTTCAAGTGGTTTTTCTCCCCCATGAGGGGTTCCCACATAATTCATGTGTTATGTGCTTTGATCTTCCATTGTTTTATTTGTTCATTGCAATGAATGGTTTATATGCTTCATGAATGATTTTTTTGAATGGTTAAGAGTTTGAAAAATTAGAATTTTATTTTATTTTATTTCATCATTGATTCTCACTCCCAATGATTATGCTTCCAACAATTGGTATCAGAGTAAGTCCTTTAGGAAGGATTGATAGCTAGAAGGTGGTCCTTAAAACACAAAATGGCTAAATAGATAAGGAAAGAGAATTGAGAACTGAGATTGATGGTAAAATTTATTAAATAGAGGATTATTTATTTTTATATAAGGTGTATTAACTCTAACTCCAAGGAATTTCAATATGAAAAGATCATCAAAAAACATAGAGAGTAGGTCAAGTCCTTTATGAAATGTGAAGGAAAGGTGTGTCATCTTCAAACCAAGTTTGAGATAATGATGGAAACAATAAAATAAGATAAGATGATTATTAATTATATTAAAAATAATTTACAAGCTAAAAATTCAATTTTGAGGTCAAAGAAGGGTAATCAATTGAAAACAAAGATAGGCTCCTTGAAGTTTGAGCATGAAAAGCTAGTAGTCAAAATGAACAAGGTTGAGCATGAGAAGCTAGTGGTCAAAATGAGCAAGGTTGAGAAAGAGGAATTGAATCAAGTAAATAAGAATGATATAATGAAAAACAAGGTGAGAATACCAATAAGGCATCCCAATGTCATGAGGTTTGTTAATTCATCTCATAAATAATGCTATGCTTCTAATTAGTTTGGTCACATTGCAAGAGATTACAAAAGAAGTATCTTATCAAAGGAGATAATATCCATCATCAAGAAAAAGGTATAAATGATATTGTTTGTCTTAAATGTCATGGATTTGGTCATAGAGAAAACTATTATAAGAATAGGTTGAATGAGTTCTTAAGGCAAAAAAAGACGTATGGACCTCATAGTGTACAAGGAAGAGGTCATACATGGATATGGAGACCTAAGAATATTAAGAGAGATCAGATTGAGAAAAATAATGAATTAGTTGATAAGAATATTAGTTAAGATGGTTTGTTTACTATGGTAGATATAAATTCAACACAATAATACTATTTATCAGGGCATGTTGACAAAGGAGTCAAAGAGAAGATGGATTAGCCAATCAAGTCTATGAAGAGGCCTAGGAAAGACAAGCAAAATAGTGAGAGTATGGAGACTTGGTAATATCCTAAGTTTTAGGTTTTCTAAGTGAATTATAAGGTGAGGTGATTTTATTAGGATTCATAGAGGCATTACTCAATCTTTTAAAGCATCATGGAATGATGTTGCAAGGTTGATAAGTGAAAAACTAATCAATGGGTCAAGGTATGTTCTTTATCTTGATATGCATATAGTTGAGTATGGATTGTTTCAATTGATTTAAATATTTTTAAAGATTTATATAACCTATTAAGAGATATGAAAATGGATTTGAAGGTTTGAATTTGTTTTTGTAATAAGATCTCACTTTGAGTATCCTTGGTTGGCATAAGGATTTTAACACTAGAAACACTTGACATGGTTTATCTTGGGTTGTACAATGAGTTTAGTCACCAAACTTGGTGAGTAGGTGTAAAATGATTATATAAAATTATTAAATGAGGTTATTTTATGCTAATTGGTAGTACCTTGATGAAAATGTATGATATTTTCAATTTATGTATCTTTGTTTGCAATATATCTCTTTGAAGTAACCTAGGAGAGGAATATCTTTTCTTGTGCAAGAGAGAGGTTATTAAAGGGCCAGTATTTTGAAGGTAAGTTCATATTTTAGTATAATTAATTTATGAATTAAATTATATTTAATCCATAGATGGATTAATGAGGTAAATTTTTCATATTGATAGCTTAAAGAGATCTTATAAGCATGGATTGAGGTAAATTTAGTTGCTTTTCATATGAGAAGGTTTGTTGAGCATGTTCTTATTATTAAGATAAGTAATTTTTTATTTATATGAGAATGTTTTTAGAAAATTTAAATAAGTAATTTTGTCCAAATAATATCATAATTTAATTATTTTGTCTCATGAAAGGATGTTAGATAGTTTTGGTAACCTATGTGTGGATGAAGATGGCTCCATTCAAGGTATGTTATTGTAAAAGAGTTTGCTTGTGTATGTTTTCAATATTTTGATTTTGTTTAGATGGAATATGGAGTTAATGGGAGATAAATCAGGTTTATTTAAGAGAATTTTAATTTTTTTCATGTTTTATATAATCCAAGAATCAAGGATAAGTTCAGATAGAGGTTTGTTATCTTCAATTGATAATATGCAAGGTATGCATAGAGTGAGGGGGAGCATATGTGAGATGTTTCAATTCCAAGGAGATTGTATGGTTTATTATGGTTTCATAATAGGTTATATGAGATGATAAAGGTGTTAGGGGAATATTTATAAGCTCTTTGAATATTTTGATAGGTCCAAGGATCAAGTTGGCATGTTGATTAAGAGACCCTTTGTCATTAATGTCAAAGGGGGAGAAAGTTCAAAATGAAGGAGTTATTCACTTTGGGAGAGATAATTATGAAAGGTGTTTAAAATAAATGAAAAATAGGGATATTTGTGAGAATTTTATTGAGATACATTGATTTTCATTGCTGTCAAGGTGATCTTAGTCCATAATGCATTAATGACAAAGTGATAGGTTCCAAGTAGATTTAAGAGTGCATATCATGTGTGTAGGCATTTGAGGTAATTCACCATGTTTTATGGGTCAAATTATGAGTAAGTCTTACTTTTTTTATTATGAAAGTTAAAGGAATCCATTGGAATAGTCTTTTGAAGGTCTAGGTCATCCTAGTCATCTCCTAGTCAACTTGGCAGATCTTCCTAAGTAAGCATATCGATGACATCAAAATTCACATGTGTGAAAGTTTAAAAAGCAATTGGTCATATGGGTTTTTAAATATTTGTGCCTATATAATGTGGTGAAAATTTAATGTCTTGATATGATGTCTATAAAAATTTGTGGTGGTGCAAAGTTGGTCTCTCAAGTAGATCTTACTATTTTCCATAGTCAAAATTGCAATATCAAGTGAACAAAGGAAACCCAGTCAGTAGTATTTTGTTTATAAATTTTGATAATAAATGAATTTTATGGAGGTGTAAAAATAAACTGGGTATATTAATTAAATGGATATTCATGGAAATTGATTAGGAGGTTTGTCTGGTCATATAATTGTATTTATTTCATGTGAGAGTTGACTATTATTGACTATGTTTTTTTAAAATTAAACTAGGGTGCAAAGAAATGATTATACAAGACAAAGTATTGATAAAATATTATTGGTATAAAAAAAAAATATGAATTATTCTCAATATATATCATCTTAAAAGTGATTTTAAATCTTTACTATCAGTAAAGGTGAATCTATTGTAGGTCAAAGTTGACTTTTGTTTATTGTAATCATTGTAGGTCTAAGTAAGCTTCTTACAGTGGTGTTTATGAGTATTTGAAGGATAAATAAAGGTTTATTATGAATTTTATTATGTTGATAAGGTCTTTATATTTCCATATATATGTTTATTATACATGGAAAGTTTACATTTATGTAGTTTGAGCCTCATTTGTGAAGACAATGTTTTAGGGTTAGTTAAGCCTAATACGTCTTTAAGACCTAATGGAGGTTTTAGAGTATGAGTGAATGTTTTGATGTTTATTGAGAATATAATAGGTTAATATATGACTAATATTAATTTATTGAAGTGTTTTGGGTCATTGGTAAGGTCCATATGGAACATAGTGGCTTAAAGTGTTACATGAAGGTGAATTAGATCTCCATGGGACTTATTAAAGGCTTGAGGGCTAAAAGAGGTTTCATAAGGTGAGTGAGTAACTTGAAAGTGTTTTATGACTTGTTAAACATAAATATGTATTTTATGAAATTGTTTTAAATTTTTTAAAATGGTTAAATATTTGTCTAAGGGATATTGACATCTAAGTGTAACGTGTGGCCTAATGGAGGGCTAATTATTTAGGTCTTGCTTAAGCCTAGTGTGTTATTTTGAGCCATTTAAAGAATGGATGACCTAATGATTTGATGTACATTATATTTAAAGTGTCATAAGACATATATTAATGTTTATCCAAGTTGTATAGATTCATTAATTGTTAATTAAAGTGTTATTACCAACCAAGATTGATTGGAGAAAGAATAATGCATATGTAGAAGGCCATTTTGGTCTCATTATGCTAGTTAGACAATGGAAGAGTGAAACAAATTATATATTAATTTTTATAAGGGTAAGAGGCAATTAAAAACATCATAAAATAATTTTTAATATGCTACAAGGTTATAACATTTTTTGTTGCAAGTCATGAACAAGTAATAAGATTTGTTTCAAGGCTTTTAGGCCTATTTTACTTTGGTGGCCTAGTGCAAAGGTTTTGATAATTAAGGAATGAAGTTAATGGTATGATACTTTGTATAAGTGTGTGAGGGAATGAAAATCATAATAATAACATGTTGATAATGTCATAAATATCATATAGTAGTGATGAAGGTAATCAATAAGTTTTGTATTATCTCAAGGCATGATTAGGCCTAGTTTGTCTAGATGACCTAGAGTGAAGAAGTGAATTAATTATATTTTGAAATACTAATTCATAGTTTGTGTATGACTGATATTTATGATTTTTTAATATTTATTTTACATCTTATAATAGCAGAGTGTGAAGGAAGAATGGCCTCAAGGTCATGAACATGCATATGAGGGGTAAAGAAGATAAAGAGTTGTTGTATGCCTATGTAAGAGGTAGATATGTGTTTGTATGAACTAACATCACTTGTACAAGGTATAAATTTAGGTTTTAATGTTTTATAAAGATATAATACCATAATAATGTTTTTAATACATCATATCATAGGTGGAAATAATTTGGAGGTGATTGAGTTATTGCTTGATCATCTAGGGGGTTGTAACATCCTTGCTAGTTGGTGCTAGCTAAAGGTCAAGTGGGTACTTGACTAAATTTAGGGGTGAGTGATCCTTTATCAGATAGTGATGATATAAATTGAATAAATATATTTATAGGATAGTATTCCAAATATTTTTTCAAGTGGTTTTTCTCCCCCATGAGGGTTTCCCACATAATTCATGTGTTATGTGCTTTGATCTTGTATTATTTTCTTTATTCATTTAAATGAATGGTTTATATGATTCATGAATGATTTTTTTGAATGGATAATATTTTTAAGAATTATAATTTAATATTATTTTCTTACATTACTGATTTATACTGCCTCCCTCCCACCCTTCTTAGTTATTATGCTTCCAACACATAAATTTGAGTGTCTTTAAGTTTGATGGAGTTTTATAAAAGTAAATAATGTTAATATGATGATTTTTAGATAGTGTAAGTATTATAATTTACAATTTATACATTAATAAATAAACTATTATAGATTAATGATATGAAATTGATAATGCTATACATGTAAAAAACATGTTGACAGAAGATAATGGTGTGAAAGAACCATATGTGTACACACATGTCACATAAAATTAAGGTCATTCAAGACTAAAATTTCCAAGTGTTTTATACCATATTTTAGTTTTAACATATATTACTATAGTATTACAAATATATATTGACATTTAGAGATCATTTTGTAGTACTCATAGTTTAAAAGTGAACTTGAGTAAAAAAAGGGTCATGTTTTTCAACATAAACAAGATGTATCTTCCTTTTTTGGTTTTATCCAATTCATATTTTAGATTTATTACATGTAATGATGTTTCTTCATTATTATTATATATGTAAAATTAAAAAAATGGGCATAATATATATACATTCAAAGGTATTTAATCATCTATGAAAATATTTAAACATGGGATCAAAAAAACATGGTATAATCAATGGATGCATTTATATAATTCATTCACAATGATAAATATATTACTATAAGGGGCATTGAAAAACAAGGAATGAAAATCCATCCACATTAGTTTATGAAAATGTTTATATGACTTAAGAATGTTTATATAATTGTATTTATTTATCTTGATATAGTATACTTTGATATGTGATTTTCAACCTACAAGTGCAACCATGCACGTTGGAATTTATTAATAATTTTAAAATAGTAAATTATAGTTTGGTAAATATAAACAATAATAAACCATATAAGTGAATGTAAAATTTATATTTGAATAAAATACATCAATACGATTATAAACACATATGTTTTTTTTAGAATTAAAGTGAATTAAATGATTGATAATTCAATATATTTTATATATAAATATCCAAATTATATCTTACATGTGTTCTATCAAAGAATAAAAATAGATACAAATTACTCCATGATATGTCCTAAGGCAAACATAAAAAATTGTGATGATTTGAAAAAGTGTATAACATATCTAGGAGCATATTGATATAACCTTTGTACTACCATGAGCATAGTGGTTTTCTCTTGGATACAAAAAATATGCTCTTAGCTGGACATAGTATTTTATTTTTTAGTCAATTATGATCATAGTTAGATAATGTTAAATTTTGATGAGATTTTTTGAGCACCTTATTCTAGTTCTTATCGCAAAAAACCTCACTCAAATTTTTACAATGCAACAAAAATATATGATAATACCTTATCCTTAATGTCCACCTTATTCAACTCAAATCACATTGGAAAACCAAAAAAACTAGAGGATGGTAATGCTCTTTCTATATCCCAATCCTTTGATAGGATAGAAATCAATACTCTTACTGTCCAACAGTAAATCCAATTTAATATGAATATCACAATCATTATCATTATCAATGATAATAAAAAAAAGTATATTCTATATGTTATTTCATTAATATTTCTATTATAATTTTGGTATAGGGGTGATACTCTAAACAATAAAATTATAATTTTACACTATAATATATGGAACATCATTTTTTAGTCTTTATCCTAAGTGAATTAATGTGCTCATGTAATTACATACTTATTTAATTCAAATTATATATTATTGACATTTATTTGAATTAAAAAGTTGGGAAATAAAATTTATAATTTTTTTTAGTAAATGCATATAAATATATCATCATTAAAGCACATATATAGTATGTAACTAGACTCATGTATTCCTATGTGGAAGAAAAATTGATTTACCTTTAAATAGGAATGTGTAAGAAATATAAGTATATTTAATGGGAGGTTTCCATTTTATATATAAGATATAATTAATATAAAAATGAAAATGGCGTGCCCCAATAAAATTAATTAGTTCACATACAATAATATGTGCCATTATGGAAAATATATAAGCATGGGAACATGGATTTAACATGACCTAATATAAGCATTGTCTAATTAATGTAAACATGGTATGATCATGCCTTCAATGAGAATTGTATAATAAATGAAGTGAAAAATTACTACACCCCAAAATATTCATGATAGGAACCGTTTAAATATAGGAAAAAAACATATAGGTAATCGATAAAAAAATTAGATGATATTGATCGTGGTACTACTCATAATAACATGAAGTAAATAGAGAAATTAAGTTAAGAACACTTGTCATATAAATAACACACCATGCTAAAATTAAAAGGATAAATTGATGTAATCATATAAGGCACATAAAAACACACCACATTCAAAGTAAATATATAAAATAGTATCACACTAAGAGTCTACAAGTTAATAAAATGTTAAATAGAGTAAAAAAGTACAATCATGTCACTTAAATCATCAAATAAAAGAAATATCATGCACAAATAAGACATATAAATTAAATTATACGTAATAAAAATAATAAACATGTGACACAAAGTATTCAAATAAAGCATCTAATATAGGGAATGCAATAAAGGGACTCCAATCAATAAATACACACATGCATATTAGGTAGAGGGAAAACAAGAGAGGAATTTTAGATAGTAATTTTTTTTTAAAAAACATTAAATTCTCTATAATAAATTAAAAAAATATTATATAACAAAGAAAAAATTAGATGAATCATAATACTAATGACACAAGATATTTAGATTAGGGTATATAGTTAAATGAAAGGTCAATATGATAAAGGAAACATAGAAAAATATAGAACTCAAAGCATTGATAGGGAGTATGATAATTATCTTTGTCAACTATGAATCCATAATAATATCTATAAATATGTGTATCATGTATCCAATTAAATAATTCTATCAGTAGCATGTGTGTAAAAAATATATAATCTATAACAACATGAAGGCAATCATAATATGCAGAACTACATAACCATGAATCACTCAAATATAAAGGAAAATAAAATACATAAAATAAAATACATAAGACTTGAAACAAGAATAAAAATAAATAAATTAATTATGAAGACAATATAAATGGTAAAAGTGAGAAAAATGAAGAAGGGAGGGATCCATATTATCCTAAAAATTCCCTCAAAATGGTGCATGCACTAGGGTATAAGTATTTAATATATATATATTCTTGTCATCATGGGGAAGCTCACATTAGGAATTTGGGATGGGAGACAACAATCAAAGGAAAGGGATGTAAAAAAAATGCACTAAAATTAAAAATAATATGTGAGAAGAAAGATATAGAAACCATGAGAATAATTAGAGAAGGAAATTAAAAAAACAAAAACATGAAAACACAAAAAGAAGAACATAATTTTAAAATTAAATCAAGATATGTGTGCATTGGTCTCAATTTGTGACACCCAATATAAACAATTATTGGGATTAACTAATTTGATGGAATAAAAGGAGATAACAATACATGGGACAAAATGCCCCATCATTTATAGGACATATTGGTGATCCAAGGGCTAATAAAATCCAAACAATATAGTATGGTGAGCAATGAAAACTAACCATCATAAATTCAATCAAAATGTATGTCAATGAGTTGATGTATTCTTGGCTCAGCCTAAAATTGCATATGAACATTCAAAATTTCACCAATAACCTTGACCTTAGACTTATCTAGTTGAACCACTACTTTGTTTGATTTCATAGGGACCAACCCTAATTTCCTAAAAATTCTAGGCATGAGATTTGTTAAGTTGCCTGAATCAACTATGAAATTATGTGAATTCTTTCTAAAGATCCAAACTCTGATTAAGAAGGGTGGAACCTTAGTTTTGTATTTATGTATTAGAAATTTTGTATTAAAATAAACTTTAAGTCTAGGTTAGACATTCTTATCTGTAAGAGACTTAAGGAGTAAATCTATCTATTTAGTAACTTATGCCAAATCATGGAGAGTTATATTTTCATTTATACTTTTTATATCCTATACTATGTTGTAACTAGTTCTACTAATAATGGGTTGACTATCACCTGATTTTGGTGGAGGTGGATCATTTCTATTTTTTGGGCTAAGAGGAGTAGCAATGTTATTGGGTGGCATTGAGGAATTCAAGGTCTAGTGTACCCTACTATTAAGGTATAATTTACTATATGGTACTACATGACATATTGACTATCATTGGTAATTTCCTCAGGTTCATTATCTCATTCACTAAGAAATTATAGGGTCTCTAAAACCATGGATATGTCAAGTGATTTTGATGAATTGGGAAAATTAGAGTGACCCATAGTACTTTGGTTATTTATAACAACCTCATATTAATCCATTTCTTTTTATAGGATTTGAAAAGCATTAAAAAACTCAACACAATCAAGTTACCCATGCTAGGTGGTGTTATACACATGACACTAGTTGGGTAGGGAAATATCCATGATGTTGAATCATTAAATTTTATTATATGGAGACTCAACCTACTTGCCTTGCCTATTATTGGGCATATAATTGCATTGGTAAGTGAAATATAGGTTGAATTTTGACTACCTAAACTACCCACTTATTTTTTAAATCTAAGGAAATCATTACTCAGCATTTGGACCATCCTTTATATTGTATCTAATTTAGGTTTCCTTATTATATTATAATATTATTTAGTATTAGTTACAACCTAGACTAAATCTTGGTGATGAAACCATGACATAGCCTCACTACCAAAATCAATAAATACTAAATTCTAATTTAGATCAAAATGGAGTAAGGGAAAATGGTTCATGGTTAAAAGAGGTTGTAACATTGGAACATTTTTATTGACTAAAAGGATTATATTTAATGCCATCATCTTTAGGATGATGTTAGGAGCAAGGGCCAACATTTGTCATTTTGGATCGAGATGTTTGTCTACTTTTATTACCTCTCCATAAGCAATGCGAAAACCATTTATAGTTGGATCCCTCATTAAGAACATGGTTGTCCATGTGTCCAAATCATTCTTAAACATTTACAATTTTAAATAATCATTTGGTCTATATATGTTACCACCCTAATATTTATATTTTGAAAATAGGCATTGAAATTGTGTATATGTTTATTGGGATCCCTTCTCATACAATTAAACTAATGGTATAATATGATGGGATATACTACCTAGTTGAATTGGGGTAAAAATTTTCTACTTAATTGATTACAACTCTTAATTAAATCCTTAGGTAATTCAAGGAACAAGTCATAGGCTACATCAATCAAGGTAAAAGGGAAGAACATGCAAGCCACATCTTCATACTCAACATTGAGCAACATAAGGGTAGTTTTATAGGACATGATATGTTCCTCACTAGTCATCATAATACTTGGGGTGAATATTGTAAGGTATCTCTTAGGGTTCCTAGGAAACTCATGCATGTCCCTTGTAAGTTTAATTCTAGACCTTGCTAACCAAACCATGGGTGAAATAATTAGTGGAGGTCCATTATGAGTAAATTAAGAGGATGAACTAGTAGATGTGGCTAAATTTCTTAGTATCCATATATTATCTTATGTTATTTTTAATATTTTTAATGAGAACACAATTAATCTACCTTTGATTGCTTGGGATCTAGTGATTCTCCTGACAGGCTCCAAATTATTTGACATGATGACTATGGGTTAAATTAATTCCAAACTAATAAAATATGGAACATATGGAATTTGGATATTAAAAACATATAATAAATCAAAAAATAATATATCTATAAATTTCAAGTCATGTAGAAAATATTCATGCCTTCCTCTAAATACCAACTTCTATTGTGTGTTTATAAGCATGGAATTAGAATTGGAAAGTAAAGAGGCAAGGCCACAAGACTCAATACATTCCAAATTTCAATAGTGTTATAATAATGCTTTCTTAAATTATTAATCTCAATAAAATTCCAATAACCATAAGGTGACCATCCTTCTATAACTAATTTCTATTGGTTGCATAAATCAAATAATGAAAATTGGGAGAAGCAGAAGGAGAGGGCATCAAGTTAAAGTTAAATGAGAAATTAAGAGGTAGACCTCCTTGTAACACCATTTTATGTTGTGTTTGTTTGAATCACACAAAAATTAAGGAAACATAAAGGAATTGTAGTAATATTAAACCAATAAAATATTTTATAAGTCTAAAATTTAGTAAATTCAGAACAAAAGACCCTCCTTATAACACCAATTTATATTGTCCTCAATTTATGACCCCCAATGGAAATAATTATTGGGATTAATTGATTTTATGGGATAAATGGAGATAATATAACATGAGACAAAATATCCCCTCATTTTGATGACCTACTGGTGATCTAAGGGCCAAGAAAATCAACATGATATAGCATGGGTGGGAAATGGCAATTAACCATTGGAAATTCAATCAACTTGTATTGGATAGGAGTTATTTATGATATTTTCTTAAGACCTTTTATTTCCTCATACACATGGGTATTATTACTATAATAAAATGTGTAAGTTATTCATCATAAATAAATATAAAATGAGAGAAAGAGTAAGGCATAAATGTAAGTGGTTACTTGACTGAAACAGACCTGTTAATGGTAAAATTTAAAAAAATGATAGATCATAATTAAGCCATTATGTGTCAAGTATATATATAACACAAAATAAATCAAATCAATGGGATTGATTAAACATATTAATTTTAAATTCTAATAAAAAAATCATATCCAATCCTATAGGTAATGCACATAATGACTTGACATAACTTCAAATTAAATAGAACAAAAATTCAAAACCAATCAGACTAGCTATTGCATAGTCTAAATACATATTAATTAGTAAATAAGCATTATAATTTATTATCAACATTAATTAGCTATATTTCATCAATAAATAAAGAATATTGCTAAAGAACAAAATGAGATTCCAACTAAACTAGTATCTACTTTAGTGTTATTACAAAATCATTTAACTATGCCTTCAAAAAGACAATCACTAGCCAAAACCAAGAATTAAAATAGCAAGTCACAACGTTAATCAATTTATGTGGAGTTTTGGTGTAAAAAAATGTCAAACCAAAACATAATAATTCAAGCTAAATTATATAGAAAAAGAGAATGTGATTTAGCACAAGGATCTAATATTTGGTAATGATGATGACTCTATGCTATTAAAACTAAATTAAGCTAGAATATTCCCTTCATTTTGATAAAAGGTAAAATTCCCTTTGTCTTTTTATCATGGTTACAACACCTGTGCCATGAAATAAATCCCATTTCCCCTTTGGAGTGAATATTCTAAATTAATTTTTTTATCTAACCTACATGCGCCCAAAAATGTTAATTTGAAGAACCTTAAATTGAATTTTGGGACCCAATTAGTCTAATAAATACTTGAGTTAATGTTTGAATTCACCTTGATGTCAAGACCCCTTAATTCAATTGAAATGATTCCTCCATCTAGCCATTTTGACATTTGGATGGGCTGCCAAGTTTAGGCATGTGATTTAGGTGATGACATGGTTAGTTTATGTGGATTGGTTACAACTTTTATTTATGTATGTGGTCTATCTTTTCCACTTAGTGCTCATCCAAAATATCTTAGGTCTTTATCCATTAGCCACATGGCCCCATTACGAACCTTCCTTTCTATTCTAAGGCTTCTTCTCCCTTGTTTTTCCACCTAGAATCCATCTATCCTTCATGGGACATTTTCATCATCTATAGTCTCCACTCATATCCATGTGGCATTTTAGCTTCACAACCTACTCCCTAGGGTCTTGGGTGAAATAGGATCATAGTACATGGTGCGATACCAGCCACACTAGGCAACATGGCTTCCTAGCTACATAATCTACATTCCTAGGTCCACATGTCCCTAAGATGATACCACATGATTTTAGGTGAACAATATGACTTTTTGGTGTCTTTGTGCTCTATGCACATGGTATTAGGTCCTATCTACATGGTTTATGGTTATCGATATCATTCCACATGGCACGATCCTGGCCACCCAGGGCCATGTGGATTTTAGTCAATTCGTTCTACCTTTTAGGTCTCTAAGTGCCAAAGATGATGCCACATGAAATCATACCATGGATATAGAGTCATAGGGTCACATGGTTATATTATTATCTCTTGGGTCATTGTGTCTCTGAGATGATGTCATGTGGCATAATCTTGAGGATCTGGGGGCTTGGGGCCACTTGGTAGAATCTGATTCCACCTAGGTCATGAGGTCCCTAGGTTGATGCCACATAGAATCAACCCATAATCATAATGATTTTATTTAAAAACCATTTATAAGGTCCCTAGAGTGCCTAAGTGAGTGGGATAATGTCACATGGCATGATCGTGGCTATTTGAAGGGCTTGAGGAACAAAAAAATCCAAAAAAAAAGACTAAGGCAAGAAAACATGGTTAAAATGAATGTTAATAGGTTATTCAAATCAAAACCATAAAATCAATTAAGTTTAGAAATAAATCATGAATTATCTCAACAAAGGGCATTAGAATAACAAAAAATGGTGAAAATACCATTATAAAGGGCCCAAATGCTTCCATTTTAGAAGCTAATAATTATAAAAATAAAACATTTGAAGGGACAAGTTAGACTTGCAACTCATGCATGTTAAAATTACCAAAGATTGAAAACTTAGACTTATACACTTAGTAAATTTACAAGAACTCATAATATCTAAACTATGATAAGCTCTAAATTAAGGTTATATAAAACCTTAGTCATTTTATAGTGTAATGAAAAAATTATGAGATTAATTGCTAAGGTGAAATTTGAAAAAGCTTTAAAAGTTAGATTATTTTCATATGTATCCATTAGATTTACCCAAAATGGGATTTAAAAATTCACTTTAAAAGCATGATCTAAATTGGATAAACATTATAGACATAATCACATATAAATATTCACATCAAGCACCAAAAAACTGAGTAAGAGTAGAGAAAGGAAGAAACCATGGTAAACTAAGAGTGGCCCCATATGAAATTTTGCATATGGGGCATGTTGGACCCAAAATTGTGATTATTATAATAAAATGGAATAAATAGGATTCCCAAGAGGGAATGACCATGAAAGGAAGGAAAATATGAAACTATAATTCTCCAAAACCTATATGCAAGACAAGAAAGAAAAATGAAGCATAAACAATTAAATAAATGCATGTAAACATATAAAAAAACTATGTACAATATATATTGTTCAATTCATGCATAAGGGGTTATAAATTTAACCAAAAAAAGATACAAATTATCATATTAGGTATAAGTAGATATAGTCTTATCCTCATGAGAAAGATTTAGATGTTGTAAAACCCATGATTTCAAGAAGTATAATGCATTATTATCATATTTTTTATCAGTAATCACACACACTCTAATAGGTATTATAATTATTATAATAATTTGAATTTTATTAATTATAATTGAATTTTTTTTTAATTCTTTGGTATCCTCTTGAAATGTATCACTATCTAGTATTTGAATTGCACATTTTATTATTAGATCTTTTATATGTTATTTACTTAAATTGGTGTAAGTGGTTGTGATACTATTATGTTTATATAAGGTAATAAAATGGGGTTTACGGGATCCCATAACCCATACATAAAAACCAAATATAGAATATATACCATGAGAATGGAAAAACTAGAATAGGCTTCCCACTTGGGAGTAAGAAAACCCACATAGAACCTACCTAGAACCTATAAAAAACCCAACCTGAATAAACATAAGCATGCATTACAAAATTATAATAAAATAATCCTAATAGTCTTCCATCTCCTCTTGGAGGGTAAATTTGGACTTGTTATTCTTTTTATTTTCATCCACTTTTGTTTTTTTATGACCTTCTTTTTCATGTTTTATCTAGTCCTATTACTTGGCCCCTCTATTATACTATCCAAAGGTGTATTCTTATAAATTTACTTAGGCTCTGTGACTTTTTACATCTTCCTATTCTATGTTTCCTCTTTGTGTTTCCTTTTGGATTCCTCATATTATTTATACATTTCATAATCCTCTTTGAGTGTACCCTCCATCTCAAGATTAAGCACGTTCATTGGCTTCTTCTAAACCTTGCCACCCCTACTACCAACTCCAACTCTGGTTAGGATCACCTCTCTAACCATTTTTAATTCCTTTATAATGAATCCAATGTCATTTTTAAAACATTTTAGTATAAACGCCAAGTCTTTTAGTTTTACCTTCAAGTTTGAACTAGCTCCCTCCCCAACCTATCTCTCACCTTGCACAAACTCTTTCCCATTGTCTTTAAAATGGGACATAGATGTCTCAACCTCTCCTTTCACCACCCCAAATGGGGACTCTTTCTCCTTATAAATAGTAATATTTGAATATGGATGATCATTTTTGAGTTTCAAAAGGGTTGACACATGTAAATTGGTTGGTTCAAGATCTTCATCATCCTCAGACATGACCATTCTCATTTTGATCCTAGGTGATGCCTTTACCTTCTTATTTTTAATGGGTTGGTTATTAATATTATTAGGGTACTAAAATTCCATCATGGAATTCTTTTCTACATCCATAATCCCAACCATCTCATAATCCTTGGGTCTAACCTCCTCCTCACTAATCACACTATTGTCTATCAATGGCTTAACTTGCCTCACTAACAATAGGATTAGGCCTAATGGAAAATGACATTTGAAATTTAATTATAGTATGCCTCAACCATGCATTAAAGGTAACTTAATAGGTAAAATGAAAAAATTAGGAATTAATTATTTTTAAAATGGTTGAGTAGGAGGAAGTGGTGAGAGTGAACCAACCCTTTCTTCCCCTTAAGTGTCAGACATCTCATTATTTTTAAGCACACTTATGATTAAGGAAAAGGGATACTTTACATCTATAATCCATTTTTCACTATCTTAGATAGATCCTCCTCCTTATAAACTATTTTTATCACCTTTTACTATTGTATCTTGTCCCTAAATACCTTGACACCATTCAAGGATATGTTAGTTTTCACCATAATGCTTTCCTCCAAAACATTGATTAACACCCTTCTGAACCTAACCACCCTATCTCTCCAAGATCTAGAAAATTCCACATAAATTTTGGGGTCATATCCTAAAACTATTTTCATATACATCATAAGACCACCACTACACAAATTTTTTTAAATGGGATACTTTTAACATCAATGCATGAAATGGGTTCAATCTTATCTGACTCACCCCCCATTCTTTCATCTCTGTGAATCCTAATATAGATAGATTTGATGATTCTAAATGTACCACAATTTTCCTTAGTTATTAATTAACACTCAACATTTTAGAATTTATAAAATTCAGATTATGAGATGTAGGTTTTGACAATCTAGTTGTCTGTGGTGAAATAACAATAAAGTAAGATAATTGTTCCACAATATTTGTATAATTTGGTGGTTGGGAGCCACTTTGGCCTATCTTCTATGAATATTTGATGATGATTAGTAAATTATACTCCTTCCTTATGCCACAGACTAATCTAAATGGATATTTATAATGGGTCTAAAACTAAAGTGATCATGATGTAAAAAAATAGTAAAAAGAAGGGTAGGGCAGAATAGAAATAAGTGATTACCAATTTTGGTCCTTGAATACGCATTTAAAAAATATATAGTGCAACATATCCTAAATTCAAATTTCATTATATATCAGGTAAACTTCAAAGGAAAATGTTTAAGAATCATAAGTAAGAACCAGGTCTAGTTTAGGGATTTACTACCATAATCAAACAGTTATTACACATTTGAATAAAGAGCAAAATAAAATGAAGCAGAACCTAAGATATTTTAGATAAGCTAGCATAAGCACAAATAAAAAACCATATGATTAAAGAATGCTATTAAGAATTCAAAGATACTATTCAAATTCAAGACTTCTATTGACAATTGAGAGAAAAGTTGAATTTGTAATTAACACATCAAAAATAGACAATCCTTGTGGAATTCCTTGATTCTATTAATTAATTTAAGTATATAAAGTTGCTCAAAAATCCCTATCTTTTTACAATGGTGATACATGCCTTTATAGGAAGATCAGGTAGTATATCAGTCAATTTATACATATAAATGTATAAAGATAGGGGCATATGTCCTTATAAGCTCTATGATACATGTGTCTTTTCTAAAGTTATACTAACCTAGAGAAAAGTATATTAACAAACTAGCATATGCATTTACAAATGATATATTCCACTATAAAATGCCACCTAATTTATATCATAATAGAATATTATTCTAACTTGTTAGTGGGGCCCCTATTTGATGCTAGAGGAGGCTCATGGCCCTCTCATGTTACTCATCAACTAGCTTAAGATCCACAACAAGTTTCATGATGCACTCTTCCTCTTGGTCTGCTAGCTCATTAAATTTTTGGTCATTTCTTACCAAGGCTGATACTTCTAAATATGTTGATCCTCTCTCTTGTATTAAGGATCATATCCGAAATCTTGTTTTTATCTTTCCTAGACTAGCATTTGCTTTTACCCTGGACTTCTTGAATCACCAAAGTGGCTCTATGTTTGAACTCTTCATCACTGATGAGGCCAAGGGAATTAGGTTGTATAGGATTGATAAGCATGGCATAAAAAAGTTGATCAATTATAATAATGATCCCTTTTTCATCTTTTATAAGCCTCATCACCTTGTTATGTCAGGTACTCAATCTTTGAACTTTATCTATAACCATCCCCAAGATTGTGCCTAGGTGTCCCATACTTGTGGTTCTAAAGTTTGGGATATACTTCTTTACTTGAATGCTAAGAAGTTGAGAAACCTTATCTTCTAAGGCTTATCATTGGGTAACTAGGTCCCTAGCCAATGCATCTTGGTCTTCTAGTGATTTAGAAAACACTTCAAGTGACGATTCAGGCGACGGTCCTACCCTAATTGGTGGTGGAACTTCTAGGAGCCATAACTTTTGCACCATAGCTCTAATTGACTCCCCATTCAAACCATTAGAAAGATAAGAATGAGGAAAACATGATGAAATGTCATGATCTATGCTTTGTGGGTATTTACCCCTAAAAAATTAATAGAAGTGTCCTAAATTTCAATTTTAATAGTGTTGTCTAAAAATAGTAAGTTTCTAAAAATAGTAATTTCTTGACTTTTGTATTGTTGTAAATCATGGAAGTCAAACCACTTCATCTCCCTCAAGATTGGTGACCTTACACATATTCATCATGCCTTAAACGTATGTATACATTTAGATATAACCTAAAAAGGAAATCAGACATCTCTTCACATAGATATGTTTGAATTTACAATCTTATAAGTAATAACACATCTCTTCTTAGAGAAATCATTATTACTATGTTATTTTCATGTTCTTGAAATATATTTCAACTAGAAAATTTAAGTTTTGGATCATCTAGTGCACTCTACCTCATCTTCATTGATTTTAATCCCTCAAACATGTCATATAATGACTCATCAAACATCTTAATCATGGAATCTGGGACTAATAGGATTGTCTAGCTTTGCAATTTCTCTTTCTCCCTTTCTAAATTTTGGATCCTTTGTTTTAGATCCTAGAATCTGGCCTTGGCTTGTTGTGAATGTTCTTCCATCAATCTTTCCACATCTTTTTCATGTATTGTAGCCTCACCAAGTTATTGTCTTATAATAGGGGTCAAACCAAAAAAAGGTTCCACCTTCTGAAAGGTGAATTCTTTTATCCCTGCCATAGTTTTCCTAGTATTAATTCTCTTTAAGCCTACTATCTTAGGATTAAAGTGAAACATGGTATCTATTTTATTAAACTTGGGAGGCTATGGGACATCTATTCCTATACTACTAGATGCTCTTGTAGCATCCATATTCTTATATATTAATCCTTTATCCAAGTCTTTACATCATCATGAGCATCCACCCCAACCCTTGACATGGTCCATGAGTGGGAGAGAGAAGGAATATTCTAAAACTTACCATAAGTGAACCAGTCAAGAATGACTTATCCATGGATTGGAAATTCATCACTAAAGAGATTGACTTCACTAGTGGGATGAGTGAAGGTCAATCTGGGCTTCTTTCTTGATCTCATAGGGACCAATGCCAATTCTTCCTACCTCTTCTCTTGAGAGTATACTAGGACTAGTTCCTTCCCTGTTGCCTCCTCTGAAGGGTCCTCTTCTCTACTTGATCCATAAGATTCTATAAGATCTTTGAGGGAACCCTCAAGTGTCTATTTTGGCTCCAAGGCAATCATGTCAATGTACTAGATTAGATAAGGTGGTTTTTGTTACATAGTTGAAGGTAAGGGTCCTTCCCTAGGTCTTTCTTCTAATCTTACCTCTCTAACATTCCCTTTCCCTTTGGATTGATCATCTAGAATTGGCTCAACCTACTATTAGGACTATTGTGGTTTCCCTATTTGAGGTTGTTCATGAGCTATCCCAGATGGTCCAAGTAGTAAATGATACTGCAAGGGGTACATTTTCCATGTTTCCCTAGATGGCTTGTTACCTCTAACCAATCTATGCTCTATCTTGATGTTATAATCCTAGAGTCTAGCCAATACTTGCCCATAGTTCTTGATTCCAATGTATATGGTGTCATGGACACCCAATTTTTGTGCACACTCAAGATTAAGATTCTTATCCTTTATATGATCTCCCAACTTGTTTTAAGGATCCCACATTTTGAGTTCATCTATCTAAAATCCAAATGAATTCTTATGTGTGACCATAACTTCCACTTGCTTCCAATTTTTAATTAGGATTTTCATAATGTCCAAAGGGAAGGGGTGAAGCAGACCTTTCATTTTCTCTTTGTAATCCTTGTCAATGCCAAGGATAAGTTGGGAGGCAATCTCCTCTTCATCCAATTTCTTTGGGACATACACTGGTAGTATATAAGGTTGGGACATGATGCCTTCTATCCTAATGACTATGCAATTTAAATAATACCATACATCCCCTATCATTTCAACCCACCTTGCCCATAGTTCTTGACTCTAATGTATATGGTGTCATGGAAACCCAATTTGTGTACACACTCAAGATTAAGATTCTTATCCTTTATATGATCTCCCACCTTGTTTCTAGGATCCCACATTTTGAGTTCATCTATCTGAAATTGAAATGAATTCCTATGTGTGACCATAACTTCCACTTGCTTCTAATTTTTAATTAGGATTTTCCTAATGTCCAAGGGGAAGGGATGAAGCAGACCTTTCATTTTATCTTTTTAATCCTTGTCAATGCCAAGGATGAGTTGGGAGGCAATCTCCTCTTCATCCAATTTCTTTGGGACATACACTGGTAGTCTATAAGGTTAGGACATGATGCCTTCTATCCTGATGACTATGCAATTAAAATAATACCATACATCCCCTATCATTTTAACCCACCTCTTGATGAGGGGGTCAATCTTAGGCATTGGCACACCTATGATGCCTTTAATTATTATTGGGAAAATACAATCATAGATAGACTATATGTGATTTTGGTACTTGAAGAAGTTTAGCTTAGAGTAGTAGTGTGAGATAGTTGTCTTACCCTATGGGGATCAGTTCTTAATTCCAAGGAAGGTATTTGAGGATAGAATGGAATCCAAGAGGTATAACATCATGTATAATTGCTTGGAAGTATTTTTATTGATAGCTATGAATTATTTGGCCATGAAGGTGCTGATCAAATATCCTATTAGAGGGGTAAGTTTATCCTCTACCAGGAAGTGTACATATGAGACCCATACCTTATTCATGTAGGTGCTTGAAGAGGCACTAAAATATCTATTCAACAAAGTCATAATCACCATGATGCCCTATCTAAACTATAAAATAGGTATTTTTCCATCAAAGGTTCTAAATATGTGAGGCCTTTGATGGAGCTAGGGTCTTAGGATGGAGTCCAGATCATTATTATTTGTCCATTCTCTCATTTTGAGAAGGTCTGTATGCGGAAGAGGGACATTTTAGTATTTTTTAAAAGCAATAGGGGAAATGTATGACACATATTTTGAGTTCCCATCCTTAATAATCCATTCCCCATTAAATCTAAAATCAACAAAAAATGGGGGCAAGGACATCAATGTAGTGCATTACCTCTAGTTTTGTTGTGGCATGGTGGAGGTCAGCCATATGGTTTACAACCAGGTCATTGTATCATATTTTGGTGGTGGAATTTCTTTATTTTTCCCTTGAGATGGGTTGTAATTCTTCTATCATGAAGAAAAACTCAAATGAATTTTTGATTCCATGGATGTTCAATGCTATGAGGTCTAATTCTATATATTTGAACATCCATCCCTCACTATAAATTTTCAAATAGAGCTCTACTTCCTCCTTTAATTATTGTCTAATAGTAGTCATGGATTTAATTTCTTACTAATTATTCACACCAAATCATAGATGATCTCTATTAAATCCCCCTCCCTCTTAAAAAACACAATGGAGTTATCTTTTGATTTGATTGTATCAAATT
This sequence comes from Torreya grandis, assembly GCA_037957365.1. Classification (NCBI taxonomy): domain Eukaryota; kingdom Viridiplantae; phylum Streptophyta; class Pinopsida; order Cupressales; family Taxaceae; genus Torreya; species Torreya grandis. The sequence continues at coordinate 1,485,846 of JARHVA010000496.1, forward strand.
AAACCTATTGGGTCTCTTGATATAGGGTCTAGGGTTTGGATCTTTAATCATAGAATATATATAGGATTTGGATTATACGTGTTCTATATGTGATTTGGACCTCTACCTTTATACCTTTATGTTTTCAAGCCCATGAGATCTTCAATTTTGTCCTTTTCTGCTTGCATGGAACTTATGTGGCAATGATCTAGATCTTTCATGACATTTTTCATAAATGTCATTTGAACACTAGCCATTGGTACTTAAAAATACCTCCTTTCTTTTCACTTCATAGGTTGAAAATCCTTTCTTAACACGAGTCATTGATCATGATCTAGGTCCTTTCTTTAATTGGTTCAATGGTCTTAAGCCTTGTGGTTATGGCACTTGGCATGTTTACATATCTTCTTCATGTTCCAAATATTTTGGTCAATCAATCATCGAATGGGTGTCAACCATGTGGTGAGCTTATAGGATTTTGAAAAGTCATTAGGCTATCTCTGCACCATTAGATCCAATCCAATAACAAAGCATGAACCATAAGATTTTCAAAATGATCGATTGTTAAGTTAGATCATTACTAAAGTTAAAGCTTAGGCTTACGTTCCTTAGGATAAAGTTTGTTTCACATTTACTAAGTACTATACAAACTTTAGGCTAGGGATTTAAACCTAAGTGGTGATTAAAAAGGGGCCAAGGTATGGATATTCTAGGCTAAGGTTTCTATTGTGTTTAATAACACCACAAAAATATTAGGCCAAAACATCCATATCATGTGCCATGAGCCATGCTCAAAGTAGGTTCACCATGGGATGATGATCCAAAATTATTTATAAGGTGAGTTCATGATTTGAGGTCCATTATGTAAAATGTAATGTGAGTCTCAAGGCATAGACTCAAGCTTGGTATATCATTGTTTTGTAGGTCAAATCCTTCCATTGCAAACATATTTTGAGAATTTTACTTAGCTTATAAGGTCATTTCTAAATTAAAATAGGATTTTGGGATGTCATTTAAACCCTTAAATAATATAATTTATTATTTTAAAATCGATGGTCTCATGGCCATCAAATATACTCTTTTAAGTGTCTATTGATGGTCACACAAACATCAAGTTTAAACCAATGGAAGTTTCATTTTAATGGACTTAAAGTTGATGATCACATGGGTGTCAAGTTTGAATTTTTAGAAGTTTGGGTGATAGTCGCATGAATGTCCATTTTATGTTCATTAAAGCCTTTAGTTCCAAATGTGAGGGTGCCACTTGGCATTCATGTGGAGCTTCCCAGGGTCTTGGTGTTACTTTGCTTCATTGGATCAAATATGATGATAAGGTAACAACCATTGATCATAATCTAAGTTCTTTATTTTGATTTTCTATAATCTCTAGTGGGTCCCTCTTCCCTTCAATCATCACATGTAATGGTGCCACGTGTTCATCTTTTGAGTTCCATGTGGCCTTTTGACTTTTTAACTATGCTACACTTTATATGATCAAGTCTTATGATAAAGCAACAACCATTAGATCATCAAAGATGCATGTTATTTAAGCTACAATTTAGGTCATCCTCATGATATTGGATAAAATATAGTGATTAAGTGATAGCTGTATGATCTACAAAATACAAGGAAGTTAACATTAGGACCATGAGAACATAAAAACTTAGGCTTAAGATGTTAAGACTAAGGTCATAATTATATTAATAAATATGTCATGACCTTAGTGTTAAAGTCTTAAGCTTAAGTCAAGAAATATTAAAAGGGACCATAAAAGATGAACATTATTTAGGCTATTAGGAACTCTCTAGGGAGATAAAGTAATTATCAAAGGGATCAAGTTTCTTGGTCAAGTTGTGTTGAAAAACATGACTAAACCAAGAACATGTGTTTCATAATTTAAGTCTTCTAAATTGAATGTTAAAACGTGTTCCCACAAATTTGGGTTCCTACCTCTATTCAAATTTGAATCAAGGGTTTTGAACCATAGACTCCTTGGTAGTACACACCATGGAACCTGTAACTAAGAGCCCAATGAACATTATTAGCACACTTAATCCATACTAAAATAGAATTAAACAAAATAAGCTCTACTTAAATAAAGTAGATGACATTCAAACTTACATAATAGACTTTGACATTTTTAAATTTCCATGTTTTATATTCAATATTTCTCAAGGGTCCCAATTTAAGAAAATGGGGGTATGTTGGTCCCAACAAATGGCAACTCATGGGGGAAAAATAGAAAGATGTTAGAACCTAGATACTTTGGCTTAGGCATATGATTAGGTCATCCACTTTACTTAATCAAAACCACCATTTGGACCAGATTATGGTTGAAACAAACCTTACACTTGTAGACTTAAGGTCAAATATCAAGACATACTCAAACTAGGTGTGTGGTTTGGTTCCACTTACTATTTGCCATGGGGTTCAAGAAATAACTTCTAGGTTTTATTTATTTAATAACTTACATTTATTTATGGAAAGATAAGATGTTCATTAATAACCATGTCTTTAACTTATGGAAGGATTTAGAATTTCTTTACTACCAGTCAATCATCTATATCCCCAACAAAGATGCGTTTAGCTCCACTCACAGCCTTGCTCCACTGCTAGTCAGGCATCCATAGCCTCGGTGGAGATTATCAAAATCACTTGTATCTAAAATATTTTGGTTTGAATTAAATGCTTATTTTTTTATATAGTTTTATCTTTATGCTTTTAGTAAGGTTGGGAACTAAGATAGCTAGGTTTTAGGATTTGGTCAAGTATTTGATCTTTGGAAAATTGCTTGTGGTTGCAACTCTAATCCCAACTAAGGATGTTGATTAAGTGATAGTGTTGTCATATCATGATAATGTTTACATTATTCCTACTAGTAAAAGTTTTCTAAAAACCAATTTAAGGTTGAGATAATGGTCAATTCCTACTAACATGATTAACTTTTTCCATTGGTCCTTATCAGTTTCTTTAAGATATAACATCATGATTTATATTTTAGAGCTATGGTTACTCCATGTATGGGATTAATACCTTCATTATTGAATTGGGGGGGTCATATTTTAAGCAAAATTCATAAATTTTGAGCTCAAAATTGTCCCTAGGGACTTATTGGGATCAATGAACCAAGCAACATGAAAAAAAACACACACAAAAAGAAAAGCAACAACAAAGGAAAATAAAGCAATATGTGTTGCTTTTCTTTTTATGTGCATTTTCTATCACAATAAGGAGAGAATTGAAGGGAAACTAACTAGCCTACTTACATTAATATAATCATCTTATAGTTTACTCCATGAATACCCTAGGAAGAGTAGTAGAGAAATAGTGCTTGAGATACTACCCATTGGTGGGTAGTGTAAACTCAACTCCTTGTAAGTCCTTGAGTTTGAAAGTGTTATTTCCAAATGTTTAAATGATATTATATGGGCCAATCCACAAGGGTGTGAATTTTCCATGCTTACCCTTAGGCTCAAATGTTTTGTCCCAAAGAAGAACCAAGTCTCTTTGTTTGAACACTTTGATTTTGGATCTTTTATCAAACCATCTCTTGACTATGGTTTTATGTCTACTAAAGTTATCAAAGGATTTATCCCTTGCATCTTCCATATGAATTATATCCAATAGTCTTGATTTGACTAGCTCTTGGATTTCTTCCATATATTCTTGCATAAATTTGTATGTGGGTAACTTAAGGGTGATAGGAAAGATGGGTTCCTACCCATACACCAAAAAAAATGGTAAAGCTTTTAAATATTGCTTGATTCTTATCCTATCATCCCAAAGTACAAATTTAAGGAGATTATGACAAGTCTTAGGTTTATCTTTAGTAGAATTTTAGATGACCTTCATTAAGTTCTTATTAACTGATTTAAAGACTTCGTTACCTTGAGGATAATGATTGGATGTAAACTTGAGAGTGATACCATTATCATAATCCCATTCATTAATTTATATGGATGTGAAGGTAGATCCATTATCACACACTAGAGATGCTAGCGTCCCAAATCTGGTATAGATGTTTTCTTCTTAAAATTTGATCACTTCCTTAGTTCTACATTGCCTGATAACTATAGCTTTAGTAGACCTTGTATAATAATCTATGGTGGTAAGGACATATTTGTGACCTTTAGATGAGTTGGGGTTGATTATGCCAACAAAGTCTAACCCCTATTGGTCAAAGGGTTTGTCAATCATGACTGGCTATAGAGGCATTACTACCTTTGGCTCCTTACTGATAAAAACTTAGCATAAATGGCATTCCCTCACATGCTTATGAACATCTTTAAAAATAGTTGGCTAATAATAGCCAGCCTTATGAATTTTGCAGGTTGTTGTTTTCCTAGATGGATTTCCACTACCTAGCTTTCATGAAAGGTCCTCATGATTTAGGTGGCTTCTTCTTATGAGACACATCTCAAATAGATTCCTTCAAAGTTACTTTTATACAAGATTTCATTTTTGATCAAATAGTGGGTTTCCTTTAGCCTCAAGTCCTTTTTTGGCTCCTTGGATAAAACTATAGGACACATACCATTGATTAACAAATGTATGATTGGGTCATACCACTCACTAGCTTCAATGTTTTGTTGATCCACCTATATAATACTTAATCTAGGGTTATTATTAGCAAACATCTAAATCAAACCTTGACACCATACCAACTTTTCCATTTTCATCTCTAGGTCATATTCCTTCAAGATTGATGACCATTTACCTCTACACTCCCATAATTCATTCTAACTTAACATGAGTTTGGTGGTAGGGTCTGGTAAGATGGTATGCACCTAATTTATAAGGATGTAATGCTTGAATTTGTTAGCTACCTTGACTAATGCATATGAATATTTATCAATCAATGAATAATTTAACTCAGCATTCTTAAAATTAGTACTCATAAAAGCAATTGGGTGGTCACACCCCTCAATTTTATAAGTTAATGCTACAACCATAGTGTGGTCAAATGTAAAGGAATAAAGGTAGAAATCCTTTGAAAAAATAATACTTACAAGGATTGGATCTTGATTAATGGCTTCCTTGATGTCATTGAATGTTTTTTTGGAATCTTCATTCCATGTGACCTTGGCATCCTTCTTCAGCATGTCATTCAGTGGTTTGACTATTATTTAACCATAAATCAACTTTCTTACAAAATTAATCTTACCAAAAAATGACTTTACCTCTTTTTTACTATTTGGAGGTTCTATTCTAGATATGGCCTCCACTCTTTCAAGATCTATAGAGATCCCATCCTTAATTATAACATGAGCTAATAATTTCCCTTTAGTCACACAAAATATAATCTTCTTAGTGTTTAAATAAATATCATACCTTCTACATATTTCAAAAACTTTTTGTAAATACATGAATTTATCTTCCCTATTTTTATAAAAAATTGTTAGATCATCCATATAAATAATAATGCACTTACCAATCAGGCCTTGAAAGGCATAGTCCATAGCTCTTTGGAATGTGGCTCCTAAATTGATTAGTTTAAAAGGAATTCTCTTGTAATCAAACATTCCCCACTTTGTTATGAAGGCTATTTTCATCATATCTTCTATATCAACAAATACTTGGTTATAACCTAAAAAGCCATCCAGAAAGGACATCATGTCTGATCTTGAAATAACTTAAATTACTTGGTCTAGGGAAGGAAGGGGGCAGTTTTCCTTCTCTGATGCTTTGTTCAAATTTCTAAAGTCTATAAAAAGCATAATCTCACCATTCTTCTTCCTGACTAGCACTAGATTGGCTACCTAGGTAGAGTGCCTAATGGGAACGACTATCCTAGCATCTAGAAGTCTCTTGACCTATTTGAAGACCATGAGTTTTAGGTCTAGGTTCACATGCCTTTGTTTATGTTTGAAGGGTTTTTATCTCTCCTTAAGGGGTATAGTATGTGTGATGACCCTCAGATCAAATATTTTTAGGTCATCATAAGACCATGTTATGAAATCTTTCTATTGGCCAAGTTCTTTAGCTTTCTTATTATTCAATGTTTATGCAGGCCTTCCTAACATTTACTAGCTAGGTCTGATTATGAAGGCCTAAATAAATAGCATTATAGTCCTTCCCATTTACCTTAGGATCCTTATAAGCCTTAGCAAGTTTGTCCTTATCAAACAATATCTCTAAAGAAATCTATCCCTTTGGGATTTTTTTGTCACTTAGTTGAATGACTTTGTCATTAAATTTATCTTCCCTAGATATACTTATATTAGCTTCATCAATGATATGAGCATCAAATGCTCCAAAATTAGTCATGAAATCCAATATCTATTGATCATCATTGAAGACTTGGAAGTGGTTGGTATTGTAGGGTATTGAAGGACAGATGATCACTTCAATGCTAAAATTAGGGCAATCATGATTGGCTATGAGGTTAGCTATAGGAGATGCCAATTGATCAGATGCTTGAATTTTTGCCCTTGGGATGGAAGTGATGCCAAAGTCATCAAAGGATTCAATTATATCCCAAACTCTATATTTATACCTTTTTAAATATGAAAGTTTACATTGTTATTTTCTTTTAACTTGGTTAACCACTAGTTTTGAATCCCCATAAACAAGCAATTCTTTGACATTGTTTTTTATAAAAAATTATAAACCAAGGATAAGGGCCTCATACTTAGAAAGGTTTTTAGTGAAAGTTAATTGCATTCCATAAGAAGCATGGTACCTTTTGTCAATGGGGTCAGTCAAAACAATACTAATACCTAATCCAACATTACACCTAGCACCATTAAATCAAAATTTCCATAACCCAAGAATAACATAAGCATCCTTGGTATCACATACCTTATCACCCTCTAGGGTGAAGACCCCCAAGTTTGAGTCTATTCTGTTGACCCTCTCATTCATAGCATTGTATTCAATTATCATATGCTTCATTCTTAGTTCTCTCAACTTTGATCTGATTGGGGACACCTTTCCAAGGTAACCATAGATATGAGAAATCTATAGATATGTAACCATTCAAATACTTAGTCCATTCCCTACCCAAAAAGATTCCATAAACATAAGGTATTTCAACCACCTAATCATCAATGAATTATTTCAGCCTAGGTTAAGAGGTTAGTTGCATATGAACATTTAATAATTCTCCTACAACCTTGACCATAGATTTGTCTAATTGGGTGACAACCCTGTTAGACTTTATAGGTTTTAAACTGGGTTACTTACATATTCCTATAAGCATGATATTAGTAGAAGCTCCTGAATCTAATAAAAAATTATGCAAGTTCTTACCAAACATTCTGATAGTGATCAAGAAAGGAGGAGACTCACCTTTGGTTTTATGGACTATTAAAATGGCATGATTAGTCTTGAAGGGACTATACTTTCCTAATAATGATTCCAATAGGAGATCTCTTTGCTTTGTAATTTGTGTAAGTTTATGTAATGTTATATTATCATTTATCTTCTTCATGTCCTTAATTATGTTATAACTAGTTTTGCTAGAGGGATTAGGAATATCAACATTGGGTTTATAAGTACTCCCTTTTGGTGGCTCTAGATTGTTGCTTGAAGAGGTGTTAGGAGGAGTTAAAAAGTTGTTTGGAAGTGTTGAGGTAGTTAGGGGCTACCTCTTCTCTCTATTCCTCAAGGGATAGGTCTTATTTAGGAATTGTTGAAAGGATGGGATCTCCTTAGGGACCTCATCAGGTTTGTTTTCTTCTTGAAAGGGGAAATCAAATGTGTCCACCATGAAAGCCTAATTATATGGTTTAGATTCAGAGGTTATTACACCACTTTATTTGTTATAAACCACTTCAAATGTATCTAGCTCTTCTTGGAAGGCCTCAAAGGCTTTATAGAATTATATATAGTCAATTTCCCCATGCTTGGTTATCTAATGTACCCTACAATAGTTAGATAATGCAATATCAGTGAGATTAATGTCCATATTCTTATTACTAGATGATGGTTTATTAGCCTTATTATTATGAAAACTATGATTTTTAAATATGTTATTTGGCCTATTAAACCTTTGAATGAGAAATTCCTACCAGAATGCTCTCCAATATTGCCCACTTGTTTTTTAAACAAGAGGAAATTAGTTTTTAATTTTTGAACCATTTTCAAGATGGACTCATTCTCATTTTTGGGAGTTTTAGAATTATGTACCTAGTTATTATTAGTATATGGTACCAAATAATTTTTATCACTTTGGCTATAGTCATTAGTGGGATGAGTCAAGAATCCCAAAATTTGATTTAGAGTTACATGACTTAATGGCAATTGGGTCAAATTTGGGAGTTAGTTCAAGGCTGGGAGATTTTGGTTATTATTGGGGAACAATTTCATTATAGGTAGGTGTAGGTTTACATTTGGGACTAAATAAGCCATTTGCCCCTAGGGCTGCATTTGATCATTAATGATCACTGACTTAGAACAGGCTTGAACTAATGAAACTATAACTAGGATAGACTTTTTTAGGAACATAGAGGTCATAAGATCTACTTCATCTTTGTAGATCTCTATGGATAGGACATCATTGGGTTTTTAGGGTTCCATTTCCTACTATACATCTTTTTAAATCTACCATTGAAGGACTTGATGGGATCACTAGCATACCTTCTAATAGTAGTAAATTGATGGTAAATAACATAAGGACTAATAATTTTACCAAATTAATCAATAAAGACATTGTTAAAATAATTCAAACTTATGATGTAATTATCAATAAAATTTAAGAACCATTCATAAGTAGCATCTTTAAAATTAAATGGGAACATCTTACATGCCACATCTTCATGCATAACATTAAGCAATCTTAAATCAACCTTAAAGGATTTTATATGTTCCTTAGTAGTGACTACACCTATTAGACTAAATGTAGGTAGATATTTCTTAGGGTTTATTATAAGATCATGAACCACCCTTGGCACATTAATTGAGGAATCCCCTAAGCACGTCATACTTGGGAAATAGTTGAAGACATAGGTACCTTGAATTGGTGAAGTTAGAAGAGATTTATATCTCTTGCATGTACCTTTATCACATCTAGATTTTTTGTGTACCTTGAGATCAACTGAGGGTTCTCTGGTTAATGATTTGTCCTAACCTTAGGTAATTCTAGCTTGAAATTCAAATATCCTACTTGAAATATGATGTGTCATGTTAACTCCTATAATGAATAAGAGTTAGACCTGCACATTGAGCTTATTTTATCAATGTGGCACAAATAATTGCAAAGGACATTGATCTTTGACTAAATTTGATCAAAGATGAACTCAAATACATGAATATGTTCTATCTTTTCAAGTATAAGACTAAAGGATCTTATATCTTTGAAAGATATGTCCACCTTCGATCAAAATCAGTTGTTATAACCTAAAATACTATATATTTTCAAAATTTTAAGTGAAATTTACCAAAAATAGGCAATAAATCATAAATAATGACAAAGGAAGCACAAAGATGTGTTCCAAACAACAAAGATCAATGATCATTATATATTATAAGCAAAGGATTTACTCAAAACACAAAGATAAAATGATCTTTAGGTAAAACAAACTAAGACCATCAAAGGTTTGAGGAATTGCCCTCCTTCTAGCACCAGCATGAGCTATCATGTTGATGCTTCTAAATATACCATAAGTTTCCTTAGTGCTTAAATAACTCTTATCATTATAGAATTTATAAAATTTAGATCATGAGTTTTAGGTTTTGACAATCTGGTTGTCTGTGGTGAAATAGAAATAGAGCAAGTTAACTATTCCACAACATTTGTATAATTTGGTGGTTGGGAACCACCTTAGCCTATATTATATGAACATTTGTTGATGCTAAGTTAATTACATTCCTTCCTTATGTCATAGACTAATCTAAATGGATATTTCTAATGGGGCTAAAACTAAAGTGATCATGGTGTAAAAAACAGAGCAAAGAGAAGGGTAGGGTAGAAAAGAAATAAGTGATTGCCAATTTCGGTCATGAACGTTATGACAAAGTATTAATGGTAATTGAATATGCACTTAAAAAATTTATAGTGCAACATAGCCTAAATTCAAATTTCACTATATATAAAGCAAACTTATGAGGAAAATGTTTAAGAATCATAATTAAGAACCGGGTCTACTTTAGGGATTTAATACCATAATCAAATAGCTATTTCACATATGAATATAGAGAAAAATGAAATGAAGCATAACCTAAGGTCTTTCAGCTAATCTAGCATAAGCAAAAATCAAAAACCCTATGATTAAAGAATGTTATTTAGAATTCAAAGATATTATTCAAAGTCAAGACTTCTACCAACAATTGAGAGAAAAGATACATTAGAAATTAACACATAAAAAAATGGATAATCCTTATGGAATTCCTTGATTCTAATGATTACTTCTAGTATACAAAGTTGGTCAAAATTCTCTCTCTTTTTACAATGGTGATACATGCCTTTATAAGAAGATTAGGTAGTGTACCAGTCAATTTATACATATAAGTGTACAAAGACAAGGACATATATCCTTAGAGGCTCTATGATACATGTGTCTTTTCTAAATTTATATTTACCTAGAGGTAAGTATGCTAACAAAATATAATATGCCTTTACAAATGGAATATTATACTATAAAATGCTCCCTGATTTCTATTAGAATAGAATATTGTTCTAACTTATTGGTGGGGCCCCTATTTGTTGCTAGAAGAGGATCATGGCCCTCTCATGTTGCTCATCAACCAAATCAAGATCCATAACATGATTCATGATGAACTCTTCCTCCTAGTTTACTAGCTCATCAAATTCTTGGTCATTTCTTACCAAGGCCTCCTTGATACTTCTAGCTTTGTTGATCCTCTCTCCTGTACTGAAGATCATATTCAAAATCTTGCTTTTATCTTGCCTAGATTAGCCTTTGATTTTACCCTAGACTTATTGAATCACCAAATTGGCTATATTTTTTAACTCTTCATCATTGATGAGACCAAGGGTAGTAGGTTGTGTAGGATTGACAAGCATGGTCCTAAGAAATTGCTTAATTTTACTAATGAGCCCTTTATCATATTTTAGAAGCCTCATCACCTTGGTATGTCAAGTACTCAAACTTTTAACTTTATCTATAACCATCCCCAAGATTGTGCCTAGGTGTCCCATACTTATGGTTCTAAATTTTGGGATCTACTTCTTTGCTTGAATGTTGAGGAGCTAAGCAATCTTATCCTCTGAGGCTTACTATTGGGTAACCAAGTCCTTGGCCAATGCATCTGGGTCTTCTAGTGAACTCTACCTCATCTTCATTGATTTTAATTCCTCAAACATGTCATAAAATGTCTCATCAATAATCTTAATCATGTCATCTGGGACTGATAGGATTGCCTAGGTTTGTAGGTTCTCCTTCTCCCTTTATAAATTTTGTATCCTTTGTTTTAGACCCTAGATTTTAGCCTTGGTTTGTTATGAATGTGCTTACATCAATATTTCCACATCTTATTCATGTATTTTAGCTTCACAAAGCTATTATCTTACAATAAAGGTCAAACCTACAAAAGATTTCACCTTATGAAAGGTGAATTCATATATCCCTACCATAGTTATCATGGTTGTAATATTCTCTAAGCCTATTGTCTTAGGATTCAAGTGAACTGTGATAATTGGCTCCTTACACTTGGGAGGCTTGGGACCTCCATGCCTAACCTACTAGATGCTCTTGGAACATCCATATTCTTATCTCCTAATCCTTGAGTAACCATAATTCTCCTCTCTTCTTACTCCATTATATCCTTTATCCATGGATTTACATCATCATCCACATCCACCCCAACCCGTGTCATGGCCCATGAGTGGGAGAGAGAAGTAATCTTTTGTAACTTATCATAAATGAACAAGTTAGGAATGACTAGTCCATGGATTCAAAATTTATCACTAAAGATATTGACTTCACTAGTGTAATGAGTTATAAATATGAGCTTCTTTCTTGATCTCACAAGGACCAATGCCAATTTTGCATGCCTCTTCTCTTGAGATTTTACTAGGACTAGTTTGTTCCCTATTGCCTCCTCTAAAAGGTTCTCTTCTCCACTTGAGCCATAGGATTTTGAAATCTCTTTGAGGTAACCATCAAGTTTATCTTTTGGCTCTAATGCAATCATGGCATTGTACTAGATTAGATAAGGTGGTTTCTATTTCATGGTTGAAGGTAAGTTTCCTTCCCCAAGTCTTTATTCTAATCTTACCTCTCTATCTTTGTCTTTTCCTTTAGATTGATCACCTTGAATTGACTCAACTTGCTATCTAGACTACTATGATTTCCCTATTTGAGGTTGTTCATGAGCTATCCTAGATGGTCCAAGTAGTGAATGATACTATAAGGGGTGCATTTTCTATGTTTCCCTAGATGTCTTGTTATCTCTAACTAATCTATGGTCTAGCTTGATGTTGTGACCCTAGACTTTGGCCAATACTTCCACATAGTTCATAGCTCAAATGTATATGATGTCATGGACACCTAGTTTATGTACATACTTAAGCTTGAGATTCTTTTCCTTTAGATGTTTTCCTACCTTGTTTTTAAAATCCCACATTTTGAGTTCATCTAGCTGAAATCTAAATGAATTCCTATGTGTGACCATAAATTCCACTTACTTCCAATCTCTAATTAGGATTTTAAAAATATCTAAGGGGAAGGGGTGAAGTAGACCTTTCCTTTTCTCTTTTCAATACTTGTCAATATAAAGTATGAGTTAGGAGGCAATCTCCTATTTAGCTAGTTTGTTCAGGACATACACCAATAATATATAAGGTTTGGACATGATGCCTTTTATCTTAATGACTATGCAATTAGGATAATACCATACATCCTATATTATTTCAACCCAACTCTTGATGAGGAGCTAGAACCTATGCATTATAACACCTATGATTAATTCAACTATTGTTGGGAAAATACAGTCATAGATAAATTGTATGTGATTCTATTACTTGAAGATGTACATTTTGGAGTAGTAGTGTGAGGTAGTTGTCTTCCCTATGGGGACCATTTCTTAACTCGAGGGATGGTAGTTGAGGTTAGAAGGAATTTAGGATGTGTGATTTCATGTAAATGTTTTTGGAAGTCTTTCTCTTGATGGCTATGAATTGTTTGGGTAGGAAGGTATTGATCAAATCTCCTATCAAAGGGGTAAGTTTCTCCTCTACCAAGAAGTGTACATATGATACCCATACCTTATTCATGTAGGTGGTCTAAGGGGAACCTAAATCTCTATTAAACAAGGTCATAATCACCTTGATGCCCTATTTGAACTGGATGATAGGGATTTTTCAATCAAGGGTTTTAAAGATGTGAGGCCCTTGATGGAGCTAGGGTATTAGGATAGAGTCTAGGTGGTTGTTATTGGTCCATTCTCTCATTTTGGGAAGGTCTATATGGGGAAGAGGGATCTTGTAGTGTTTTTCAAAAGTAATAAGGTAAATATATACCACCTCTTTTGAGGTCCCCTCCATAATAATCCATTCACCATCAAGTCTAAAATTAACAAAAATGGGGGTAAGGACATCAATGTAGTGCATTACCTCTAGTTTTTCCATGGCATGGTAGAGGCTGGCCATCTAGATTATAACTAGGTCATTGTATCATCTGTTAATGGTGGCATTTTTTTGTTTTTCCCTTGAAATGGGCTGCAATTCTTATATCATTAAGAAAATATCCGACTAATTTCTGGTGTTGTGGATGTTCAATGATGTGAGTTCTAATTTTGTATCTTTAAACACCTAGCCCTCACTATTAGTTGTCAAAAAGAGCTCTACTTCTTCCTTTAATTGTTATTTTTTAGTATATATGGCCTCAATTTCTTTCTAATTATTCACATCAGATCATATATGATCTCTATGAAATCCCCCTCATACTTAGAAAACACAATAAATTTATCCTTTAATTAAATTATAGAAAATTGATCCTAGTAGGTTACTTTATATAGGGTCTAGGGTTTGGATATTTAAAGGTGGAAGATATCTAGACTTTGGCTTATACATGTTCTAGATTTGATTTGGACCTCTACCTTTATACCTTTGTGTTTTTAAGCCCATGAGATCTTTAGTTTTGTCCTTTTCTACTTGTGTGTAGCTTATGTGGCACTGATCTATATTTTTCATGACATTTTTCATAAATGTCATTTGAACACTAGCCATTGGTCTTTAAAAATACCTCCTTTGTTTCTCTTTGTACGTTGAAAATCTTGTCTTAGCATGAGTTTTTGAACATGATCCAGGTCCTTATCTTTGATTGGTTTGTTGGTCTTAAGCGCTATGATTATGACACTTGGCATGTTTACATATCTTCTTTATGCTCTGAATCTTTTATTTAGTCAATCATCAAATGGGTATCAGCCATGTGGTGAGATTATAGGATTTTAAAAAGTCATCAAGTCATCTTCACACCATTGGATCCAATCTAGTGACAAGGCACAAATTGTAAGATCTTTAAAATGCCTAATCATTAATTTAGGTCATTATTAAATTTAAGGCTTAGGCTTACATTCCTTATTCTAAGGTTTGTTTTTCATTTACTAAGTACTAGAAAAAACTTAGGCTAGGGATTTAAACCTAAGTGATTAAAAAGGGGAAAGGTATGGATATTCTATAATAAGGTTTGTGTTGTGTTTAAAAATGCCATGAAAATATTAAGACAATATATATATATATATATATATATATATAATGTGCCATGAGCCATGCTCAAAGTAGGTTCACCATGGGATGATGATCTGCAAGTGTTTATAATGTGAGTTCATGATTTTAGGTCCATTATGTAAAATGTAATGCGAGTCTCAATGCATAGACTCAAGCTTGGTATATCATTACTTTGTAGGTTAAAGCCTTCCATTGAAAACATATTTTGAGCATTTTCCTTAGCTTTTAGGGTCATTTACAAATTAAAATAGGATTTTAGCATCTCATTTGAACCCTTAAGTAAGATATTTTATTAGTTTAAAATTTATGGTCTCATGGTTGTCAAACACACTCTTGTGAGTGTCTATTAACAGTCGCATGAATTCCAAGTTTAAACCTCTAGAAGTTTCATTTTAATGGACTTAAATTTGATGGTTGCATGGGTGTCAAGCTCACTTGGCATTCCTATGGAGCTTCCCAAGGTCTTGGTGTTATTTTGCTCCATTGGATCAAATCTTATAATAAAGAGACATCCATTGATCATGATTCAGGTCCTTAATTTTGATTGGCTATAGTGTGAAGTGGGTCCCTCTTCCTTTCAATCTTCACATGTTATGGTGCTACATGTGCATCTTTCAAGCTCCTTTTGGCCTTTTAAGTTTTCAACTACACTTTTCTTCATCTGATCAAGTCATGTGATAAAGTGATATCCATTGGATCACCAAAGATACATGATGTTTAAGCCAAATTTTGGGTGATCCTCACACTATTAGATCAAATCTAGTGACGTAGTGATAGCCATAAGATCTACAAAATATAAGGAAGTTAAAGTTAGGACCACAAAAACATAAAAACTTAGGCTTAACATGCTAAGATTATGGTCATGATTGTATTAATAAATACATCATAGCCTTAGTATTAAATTCTTAGGCTTAAGTCAAGAAATATTAAAAGGGACACTAAAAGATGAACATTAATTAGGCTATTAGGAACTTTTTAGGGAGACAAATTAATTATCAAAGGGATCAAGTTTCTTGGTTGAGTTGTGTTGAAAACATGACTAAACTAGGAACATGCATTTCATACTTTAAGTCTTCTAAATTGATTTTGTTAAAAAAAATCTCACCAATTTGGGTTCCTACCTTTATTCAAATTTGAATCTAGGGTTTACTAGGGTTTTATAACATAGACTCACTAGTAGTATAGGCCATGGAAACTATAACTAAGATCCCAATTAACATTATTAGCATAGTTGAGCCAAATTTGAGAACCATGACTACGAGTGGAGAAACAGATAGACCAGGTGAGGGTTTGGGCATGGGTGCGGGTAAGGATTGCCTATCTCAGGAAGAGACTATCAATGACAAGGAGTCGTTGTACTCAGGGGAACGACCCATAATAACCAAAGTCAATGGTTGTTTCCCACGCAGCCAGAACAAACCTATTTTATTGCTTTCCCAGGAGGCTGTCAGAGAGGATGTGGAGTATTTGTCAGGCCATGCCCTAATCTGCAAATTCATGGGTATCAAAATTTCCCAAGTTACTTTGGAATCTTGGATGAGGTGCACCTGGTAGGTAGAGGGAGAAATAGACATCATGTTGGCTGCCAATAGTTCTTTTTGGTTAATTTCTCCTTAGTATCTGATAGGAATAGAATATTTGAAGGAGGGCCCTATTTTTACGACCGTGTTGGCCTATTCATTAAACCATGGCACCCAAGATTTAACTCTGTAGAGGAACTGCCAGCTCAAGTCCCTGTCTGGGTTTGACTGCCAAGACTCCCCTTGGAATTTTGGAGAGAGGATATTCTCAGGCAGATAACAGCTTTATTGGGCACGCCAGTTGTGGTGGCGCACCAGTCCTTAGACAAGAAATTTATCTCCTATGCATGAATCTATGTTGAACTCAACCTAAATAATCCTCTTCCAGACTCAATGGAAATTTTCTTGGAGAACTCATCTTGGACCCAACATATTGATTATGAGTCGATTCCCTTTAGGTGTATAATTTGCCATGCCTACGATCATTTGCATAGACAATGTCCTTAGGGTTTCAGAGGCAAAGGAATGGCCCCCAATGTTGGGAAGGTCCTAGGGCAAGCTACTCATTTGGAAACTTCAACCGGCCATCCTGGGAATGTAGGGAATGTGGAAACCCCTACAGGCTCAGGTAATCCACATCTAGGGTCTTCAGAGGGGAGTGGTCTTGACAAGGAAGGCTTCACTCAAGTTCATCGTCAGGAGAAAAGGAGTGGGCAAAAGCACAGGGAATAGGATCACACCTTTGAAATGAGTTTTAATCATTTTGAAGTATTGGATAGTATGGCCGTGGAAGATGGGATACCACCTGGTGAGATGGAAGGACTTACTGAGGAGGAGGTGAAAATTTCTTGCCTCAGTGAACCCCAGGATATGGTAACCCAACCTTGCCAGGAGATCGGGGTTGCCTCGGAGGGGAGAAATCTAGCTTTGTCTTCAGCACAGAAGGATAAGGATGGCAGCTGGGTAGTAGTAGTTAAGGACACAGATGTTGTTTGGAAAGATAAGGGAGTTTCAGAAGTGCTAGGATTGATGCAGAGTCCTTTCAAAAAAGCTTCCTTCTCATCCCGGTCTAGACTGGGGCGTAGAAAGGATCAGGAGAAATTAAAACTCACAAGAGATCTATTGGTGGAATCTGGGGTGGTTAAAACCTTGGATCAAATCTACACCCAATCTCCTCAATGATAGTACTCCCCTAGAATGTTAGGGGACTGCATAGTGCCCCTCAGAAAAAAGCTATGCAGCAATTGATCTCTGAACATTCTCTGGATATTCTTTGTATCCAGGAGACCAAGTTATCTGTAGAAGCTATGTCTCTCTGTCTACCTAGTGTATGGGCTGTGGGATAGTGTCAGTGTGTGGGTGTGATGGGCTCTGCAGGGGGTTTGGCTGTATGCTGGGATCTGGGGAAGGTTACCCCACTCCACTGGGTTGCAGATACCTCGGTGCTCTCCATGACTACAATCTCCCCTGAGACTGGAGAACTGATGCTTGTATCCAATGTTTACGCTCTTGGAGATATTCATGGGTAGCACAGGCTTTAGCAACATTTGGGTCTTGTTCGGAGCATCTTTCCTTATCTTTCATGGATCTTGTGTGGAGATTTCAATGCTATTCTCAATCTGGAAGAGAAAAGGGGAGGGACTACTAGGGTAGATCCCTCATCTGTTCTCTTTAGACACAATTTGGAGCAACTGTGCCTATCAGATGTACAGCCTTGCAATGGTCTTTTTACTTGGAGTAACAGAAGAATTGGTAAGGATGCTATTTCTGAGTGTTTAGATATATTTTTAATTTCCTATTTTTGGTTATCCAATGCTTTCTCTATTGCTTTAAAAATTTTGGATTGGAAAGGGTCCGACCATTGGCCCATTAAGCTCACAACCAGTTCGATAGAAGGGCCCAAAAAACCACCCTTCAAGTTCTAGCTTATGTGGCTCAGGGATGCATCATTGCACGCTCTGATGGCTCATTGGTGGAAGAAAAGAGAACCAGAGTATGGCACAACTATGTACTGTTTTGCTAAAAAGCTTCAGTTTGTCAAAAGAAAACTACAGGTTTGGAACAGGAACAATTTTGGTAACCTCAATGCTATGAAGAAAAAAGCTCAAAGTAAGATGGATAGTATTACCAAATAGATTCTTGACTTTGGCTTGATGGAGGTTCTTCATAAGGCTAAATTTGGAGCGTTGAGTGAACTGGATGAGTGGGAGTTAAGGGAAGAAATTTTTTGGAAGCAGAAATCTCGGATTGACTGGCTCTAGGAAGGTGATAGGAATACTACATTTTTTCACAAGTCTGTCCAGGCAAGGCACAACAGGAATTATATTACTTCTCTTTTGTTATCGGATGGTACTCGGGCGGCGTCCTCTCCGGCCATTTCAGAGGAGGCAGTTCATTTTTTCTCTGAGCTTTTAGCTAATACTGCGCCTACTGCTGATTTGGAGGAAAACTCGGTCTTGTCTTGTATTCCTCCTATCATCACGCCTAATATGAATGAAGCACTCCTGAAGCTGATTGATAAGGAGGAAATTGAGAAAATTGTTTTTTCCATGCGAAGAGGTAAAGTGCCAGGTCTGGATGGCTTCCTAGCTAAATTCTTCCAAGAATTTTGAGATATCATCGGTGAGGATCTTGTGGCAGTGGTTCAAGAGTCTTATCACAATAAAGAGATGCTAAGAGCACTCAATGCCACCTTCTTGGTGCTGATCCCAAAAAAAGAGTAGGCAAGCCATTTGGATCAGTTTAGGCCTATTTCTTTATGTAATATGGTGTACAAAATCATCACCAAGCTTATAGCTGAAAGACTCAAAGTTTGGCTCCCTACGATCATATCAGAGGAGCAGGGATGCTTTGTAGCTGGTAAGCAGATTCTGGACGACGTGGTGATCACTTTGGAAGCCATCCACTCCATGAGCAAATCCCAAGAGAGAGCTATGTTTATCAAGCTCAATTTGTCTAAGGCTTATGACAGGGTAGAGTGGAGTTTCTTGCGGAAGATCCTGAGTGCTTTTGGGTTCAGCTAGGAATGGATTCGGTGGGTCCTTAGTTGTGTAACTACTCCATCGTACTCAGTTCTCATTAATGGAGCTCCTTCTAGACTATTCAGGGCGGTGAGAGGGCTTCGCCAGGGTGATCTAATTTCTCCGTATTTGTTCATTATCTTGGCCGAAGGGCTCAGGCGACTGCTAAAATTTTGGGCAGCTCAAAACCTGATTCACGGCTAGAAGTGGGGGCATGGGATTGCTAATTTGACTCATCTCCAATTTGTTGATGACACTATCTTGACTGGTGCAGCTCATTTGAGGGAAGCACAAGCTTTTCAAAACACTTTGGACACTTATCTTATGGCTACTGGGCATAAATTAAATGAACACAAATTGGCCATTTTTTTCTTTAATACCCCCGTCTCTATCCAGCGTAGAATTGAGGCTGTCCTTAGATTCCAGATTCAAGCTCTTTCGGTGACTTATCTGGGGATCCCCATTGTTGTCGGCAGATAACCCAGGCTGTTCTGGTAGAATATCCTAGATAATTTAAGGCAAAGAGTAAATCACTAGACCCATCGCTGGCTTACCACGGTGGGGCGTGTGACCCTTCTGCAATCTATTATTCAAGCTTTACCCATTTATCATAGTATGATTCAGGCTACCCCAATGTACTTTCTTCATGAGTATGATGCCCTGTCTCGGCAATTCTTTTGGAGCAGAGACCTTCGGCACTTGAAATGGAGCCTGGTAAATTGGGACACAATTTCTAGGCCCAAGAAGGAAGGAGGGCTCAGTCTTAGATCTGCTATTTTGTCCAAGTAGGCTCTCACGGTGAAGTTGTATTGGCAATTGTGCACTAGCCAGTCTCAGCTTTGGGCCTGCATTGTGACAGCAAAATACTTCCTAAGAGCTATTTTGTTGGAGGTTCCCAGGTTGCCCGTGGAAGGGAGGGGTTCGATGGTGTGGCACACCCTTAAAGTAGGAGCTTTGCTAGTCAAGTCCAAGCTGTTCTGGATATGCAATAGCGGTACGGAGACACTATTCTGGGAGGATTCTTGGAATGGAGCTCCGCCCCTTCTCACCTCCCATCCTCATCTGGAAAACCTTTGTGACGCTTTTCATGAGGCTGGTTGGGTCACTGTTGATAGATACAAAGAAGCTTTTACTTTGGGATCGGCTATGGCCTTTAAGTGGAAAAATGTTTCTGACTGGCTGTGTGGAGGTATGGAGGATAATAGGCTAGAGTTAGCCCTCCTTCTGGATGGCAAAGTTTGTAGCTCTTTGACTGAGAGAGATAATTTGACCTGGGGAGGAGATGCAACTGGGCTGTATTATGTTGCTTCGGGTTACTTGGCACTGACGAAGCAATGTTTTGGGGAAACGAAATTTTGATGGAGCAAGAGAATTTGGAATTCTGCCTCTTGGCTGAAATGTAACTTCTTTGCCTAGATGCTCACTTATAACCAATGCCTTACTTGGGATAACCTTTGTAGAAGGGGTTTTCAAGGCCCATCCAGGTGTGTGTTTTGCTGTGATAATGAGGAAAAGGCCGAGCACATCTTTTTTTCCTGTTCTTTTGCTCGTAGTTTGTGGCATCAATGGTGGGATGCGTGGGAGCGCCCTTGTTGGCATGTTGTTTCCTTGGCTGATTTTTGGCAATAGTTGGATCCTCCTCCCAGCAGGGCATCTATTCTACAAAATGCTTGGAATGTGGGTCCTGTCTTTCTCCTTTGGAACCTTTGGATTGAAAGAAATAGAAGAATTTTCCAAGGGAGTGCCCGGAGCAGTAGGGAGTTATGGCTGAAGGTCCTGGTCGTACTCCAAGAGACCATCCATGTGAATTCAGGTAGAGGGGAAGATTTGGCACCTCTTGATGTAAAGATCCTCTCGCGACTCTCCCCTGTTCTATGTTCTGTGGGTAGGACGGGCCATCTTTCTCACACTATCTACTCTGCCAGACTTAGGCCACACCCCATAAGCCAGACGGGAAGATGGATGCCACCCGAGGAAGGATCCACGAAGGTGAATGTGGATGGATCCTCTAGGGGGAACCCAGGAGAGGCAGGGATTGGTGGCGTGGGGAGAAACAAGGCTGGTGAAATCCTGTTCTTATTCTCTATTTTCAAAGGGCATTACACTAACAATTACATGGAGGCATTGGCTATCCTAGTTTCCTTGAAAATTTGTTGTCAGAAGGTATTGCCCAACATTATCTATGAGTCAGATTCACAGGTCATTGTTAACCTGCTGAGGAATGGTAATTTAGAGGGAGTGAACTGGCAGCTCACAGCGTTTATCAAGTAGATTCACCAGATTAGTATGGTCTTTGAGGTTGTCTCCTTTAGGCATATTCCTCATGAATGGAATGGTGTGGCTGACCGTCTTGCTAAATGGGCCATGAGCATGGGCCAAATTGGGTTGTTTATGATCACGATAGGATCCTGGGGGAGTTAACCCCCATCCTGTCACAACTCTTGGAGCATAATAAGATGTTGTAATTCCCCATTTTTGGGTGTTTTTGAATAAATTTTTTACCCCTTTTTAGTTGCAACATTATTAGCGTAGTTAATCCATACTGAAATAGAATTAAACCAAATAAGCTCTATTTAAACAAAGTGGATAACCTTAAAACTTCCAAAATAGACTTTGACATGCTGAAATTTCCATGTTTTATATTTAAGATTTCTCAAGGGTCCCAATTCAAGAAAATGGGGGTATTTTGGTCCCAATAGATAGCAACATGAATCTCCCTTCTTATTTGAGATTATATAACGATAAAATTATGACTAATATGAGATTAAAAATGTGCCTTAATAATGGCCTAGATACTCTCAAATGGGTGATTCTTCCTCCCATGAAGGTGAATTATAACTCATCTTAAATCTTTAATGAGGCACTTATTAGGATTTAAGCTCTCCCATGAGTTATAGAATAAATTTTCATCAATAAAAAGCATAGTCATGTCAATGGATTTTGACATAGTTATTAATTCCATTTTATTTACCCCCCAACTTAATTACAAGTTGTGGTGTGAGTTTATCCAATGAGAACTTATTTTTATAATAATTGATCCCTACCACCAAGATGGTCATTATTTTAGGACACCCATTTCTTTCCCTATATTTGTGTTTGATATAACTTTTTTTGAATTTATTGAATAAGGCTATAAAAATATCTAATTTCATTTAACATGGTCCAAGAATGGTATGAATACCCTAACAAACACCTTATAATTTTTAGGAAGTCCCCTTTTATAATAAGATGTTGAATCTTAAGTTGTTTTTCTAAATAGATTCCCCACATAGCCACTCAGGCCTCATCCACATGAGTATTTAATTTAAATTTATTGTGATATTATTACTTTGGTACATAGATGAGTATTTAACTGAACTTTATATTCTCTTTCTTTAGGTGGTATAATTCACTTCTTTAGTATCACTTTATGTATAATCTTGTGTTAAACTTGTATGGGAGGATTGTTGAGGTTTAATAGAATACTTCAATCATAAAATAAACACTAATAAATCAAACATTTCAAAAATATTAAGCATGAAAACATATTAATCAACCCTAATATTAATCACTCACTCAAATCATATATTAGATACCATGACCCCCTATAATTTGTAAAATAAAAAATAAATAAAGGAAACATATAACATATATGCACATCACATTTTGATACACTTAAAAAATCCTATTAAACATCAATAATACATAGGAATCATTAAAAATATTATATTCATAAATTATTAAAAACATCTACAAAACATTACATTTGATATGTGCTTACTCAAGATTATGTGCAATAAACCAACTATTAAAATGTTTAAAAAATAACTTTAAAATCTATACCAAGCAATTAATATTTTGAATTCATCAAAACATTGAACATTATAAGATGTTATCATGGCCAAGGGTATTATTTATATTTTATCTCCACCAACCTAAAAATGATAAATGGATTTAGGTAGTATTCATAAATAAGATACTACAAATATTTACATCATATTTTTATATGATGCTTTTCCAACTTAGAAACATGTGTACATATCTATTCTTAACACATGTTTTTTTACAGAACACTTATTGTTTCACATTCCCTTTTTCATGCATGTTTCATGAAATTTCACACACATATTTATTTTCACACTATTATGGTCTTAAACCATTTACATGTATAACAAAAATGTCTATGCATGCTCTAGAAAAACTAATGTATACCCTATTAAACCACTATACTTAACCAAAATATTTATACTATTTATCTATGCATAAACTCAAGGCTAACATTATCCCTTATTTAAACACTTGTGTATCCCTAGTCAAGTATTTATTATTTTGATTCCCCTTCATCATTCCATTTTGAATGTTGATTTCCTATTTTAACTATATCTATAAAAATTTATAGGACCATGTTTTTGAATAGAGGTTCAAATTTCTCCCACATATAAGCTCTCATCATAGTGTTCTTCTTATGTAACCTATTATACAAGATAGTCTTTTTAATCATATTCTTAAGTAGTGTCCCTCTTTCTAATCTCAAACATGTTTTTATTATACCTTATGATTTTTGTTGGGACTTAAGCTAGTATTTATATTGTGTGATGGTTTTTATAATCCTTTTTTTTTCACTTTTTGTATGGTATTGTTCATGAATTAGAGTTTCATCTTATAGAGATGTCTTGAGTTTACTTTTCTATTACACATTCTTTTTATTCCTACTATGAATGGGTTTTTACTTATGCAACTTACCAACATCTTTATTTTCTCCATCATTCCTTATTTTATTTTTATTCTTCACATTATATTTTGAAATTTTCTTGGGTGTTTTCTTCTCTTTCATCTTCTCTCTCCTTGTATTTTCCATTATTATGTGCATACATCTATGTGGAATTATAATCCCACACATTTATTCTACTTTATGATGATGAATCCAATTTGATGTGGGATCATTCAGATTAAATTATTTTTACTACATCAACCAAAAAAAACTAGTCTAATAATTATTAAAAATAATAATTTCTGAGGTTTTGCACAAGTCCTAATATATGTGAAATTTATTTATGTTGTTTTACATTGTATTTGTACGTTAATTTTTCTTGGGTTTCTCTTTCACATAATTGATAGTGTGCATAGTTAGGGTCAATTTGGATGAACTTGAAAATATTTTCACATGTCCATTTTTAATGACTTTGTATTTTCCAACGTAGGTTCAAAATATTTTCATATAGATATTAAAGAGTAAATTCTTACAATCTAAAATATTTATAGTGCACAAGTTTACATTGTAAATATTGTGGCATCATATGTAGGATGTTTAGTGTAGAAATTAAAATGCATATATCATGCACAAAACCCTATCAAGTGATTCCCATACATGAGTTATATTTGTGACTCATTATGATTTAGCCTTGTGATGTTTAAATATATATGTAATGTGTCCTATGCACATTTATTTTGTGATATATTATGATAAAATGGATAAAGGGATCATTATATTTCCCAAAAATTTACATTTAATTTCTTGTGATGAAACCCAATAATGGCCTCATCTTCCTATGTAATCCTTTTCCAACTTGCTCCCTTTTGTCATAGTTTCCATAGGCACATGTAGAAACTATATGAGTACACTTGAAATAGCTACTATAGGTGAACCTTTTACAAAACATAATAAAACATCTAAATGACACCCCAAACTATCTTACAACTCACTCAATGAACTCCAAATGTTATGTAACATGATGATAATTTTTTATATATTTATGGGGACTCCATTGGGCCATGTTTTAAATCTTGGATTATAAAACCATATTGTTTTAACCATCATAACATCCTTCTTTCCTTTATCTATTTTTTTTCACTACATGAGATCTTATGGTTGAAACCTAATATGTATTTATCAATATAATAATAACCTTACTTACCTGTATAAGGAGAATAGTTTCATGTGATTAATATCATATCATAATATAGTATAGACAAAAGGTGAGTAAGATTTGAGAGAGTTATTGTAATATTTTATAATTTGATGTATCAATCATTATATTACTATGCAATTTTTAATGCAATTAAATTGATTCGATTTAAAATATTCATAATAAAGGAAGGGACTTTAAGGAAAATTAAAACCAAGGAGGGCATACTTGTGATGATTTACTATGACAATTCCTTCCATTAAGTAGACATTTCAATTAAGTTATGTGTTTACATTATATATTGTGTGTGCATCTTTTAGTTTTTATAGTTAGTTCCATTAAAAATAATTGTTCTTGTGTGTGATTGATAAAGTATTTTCAGCTCAAAGTATATGAAACTTCCAAAATAATTTTTATTTCCTTTATGTAATTATTTCCTTTATGAAATTTCCCTTTCATTCAATCATGTTTACCTTATGTCATTTATAATTATAAAATGCATGTTTAATATATGAAACCATTAGTGCCTTAATATTTTCAAATATCCTAATGTGCATATATAGATCTAAAATATTACCAAAGCATAAAGACCCTGGGTTGACAATTTAATGAATAAGCATTCTCAATAAACCAAGTAGCTATGCCTTTAGAGCACATATGTTGAATTGTACATACAATGATTGGAATACATCAGTTTAATTAGGAAGTTTATTTTGAAAATAATTTTGTTTTTGTTTCTATGGAAGGTGTCAAGCATTGGAATTTACAAAGGTTGGGTAAGATTATTGTTTTTCTAAAATAAAATTTCTTATTTTCCTAGAATAATTTTTCCTACTTTCTAGAGTTAAATTTCCCACTTTCTAACATAAATTTTCCTATTTTCTAGTAGGATATTTATTACTTTCAAGAGTGAATTTAATAATTTTTATGTTAGAATTTATATTTATGAAAATTATAACAGATATCACATAAAAAACTCCTTTATAGGGTAGGGTATAAAAACACAAAAATAACGTGGATGTGTTTATATGCAACATGAAATAAGTTATTTGGGAATAATTTTACCTAATATAATAAGCTTATCTATAGAATAATAATATAATACATGCCATATAATATAAATATATCATAGGCATCAACATAGATATTTATTGTAGAAACAAAAACATTTCCTTCAACAATAAATATATCACATATAATGACTAAAGAAACAACTATAGTTGATTCATACTAGCTATCAGAGGTAGAAGAATTAGAAGTACAATATTTCCTAGTAGAAATGGTAAAATTATTGGAAGAATAATTAATGAGAGGGGGGGTGTGAATTAGTGATTAAAAAAAATTTCAATTATACATGAACCATGAAAGCAACAAAGTGATCTAGCAATGCATAAAGAACCATTCACATGAGTATGAAATAAGAAAACACATATATGAGTGGGAAAATTTTAATGGGAACAAAATGTACTATGATATTTACAAATGGAATAATGTACTATGAAATAAAATATTAAATTTAGTTGATAACCAACTCAACTTGGAGAACCAACCCCAATAAATTTAATCACCCACTTGATTAGACTTTAGCAAGCACATACTTGTAAGGAAACACCAACTCCCTAAGTGACTCGGCACCAACTCAACCACCTCATGATTTTTTATCACCTTTCACACATATTATATTATTTTATGGTCTAAATCTCATTTCAATACATACTTTTTCTCAACCATGCATCATTTTATTCACATATTTCCTTACACACACAAATAGGCCTAAACTACCTTGTATATATACTAGTCTCATGGTCACACACCATTTGGTGGGACACACACATTAAAAATCTTATTTCAGCCATAAAATATGTCTTAAGATATATTATTAACATTTTTTAATCACAATTTTAACCCATTTTGGTCTGCCATAACTCGATTAGGCCTTACTCCTCCTTTAGGTCTCATATACACGTAATTGCATAAGGTATACCCTCTTAATGCTAAAACTTGATATTATTTGGCATATATGTCATTATAAAATGATAAAAAACCATCAAAATTTTATAAAATGAAATATTTTGACGTCATCCATGATTGGATATACCTTCATCCTTTGTTCATAACATGAAAGTTCATTTAGGACAAATTGCCCTATTAGGCCTATGTACCTCAAAAGTCTATCTTACAATAGTGAAGCTCAAACACACTTAATATTCTCAACCATTAAAAATTAAACATGAATACATATTATCCATGACCTCAGGGTCATCAAATTTTTTTTTAACACCTTCACTCAAGAAATAAGATCTCAAGAACATATCTACAATTCACTTAATCAAAATAGCCAAATCACCTCAAGAACTAGTCATGATGAATTAGAACTCTAACACCTGTGTAGATAGTTATAATAACTCTTGATGAATAAATATATTTATATGATATCTATATAACATCCTTAGATATAAAATTCATATGGTCTAATGGTAAATATTGATATTGGACACCAATTTCTTGACCCTATATTTCACAATCATATCTGAACTAGACATGCCATTTTGTGAGAAACATTTTAACTACATCTAATGACCTTAAAAGATTATAAAAATAATTAACATGACATAAAATTTAGAAATAAATTATTCATTCACTTTATTTCATAAATATATCATGCAGAAATGCTCAATTATATCTCTATATCTTTACCTAGGTTTTACAATAATCACACCATTATGTATGTCTGCAACTTGATTACTTAGATGAAAAAATTAAAACACTTTAAGGATATAAAATATCCATAAATAATCATGTAAATTTAAAATGAGTATCTATATTCTTCTACCATCCATTTTATTTTCTTTACCAATACAACTTTTAAGAGCTACAACAACTTCTTGACAAGTAAGCTTGTATTTGTATATTTTCTCTCTCTTCTAACTAACCACCTCCACTAGGAGGTACCTAAGAGAATTTAATACATGATCCAATAGCTTATATATTCATTTTAATCCATACTAATATTTTTTGAACAAAATATTTCATATCACATCTTTATTAGGAATTTAGGGAGGTTTAACATAGGTTTTTGAGTTAATATTATTCATAAAGGAATACCACTTAAATCCAAAGCTAACACCTATATATCTTAGCTAGGATCCTTACCCATCTCTCCTTAATATCTTAGAATCCAATTAAAATATTCCACATGCCAACAAATGTCTGAAAGTGCTTCTTGGGTTTGAGACCTCATTCTATGAGCTTGAAAAGGCCTAAAATAGTGATTCATGCACTTTTCCTTCAACTCTTGACCTCAAAAATTATTATCATACATAAAAAAATTATCTCACCTCTTTACATTCTCTCATGTGCATACTTTCCTTGAATTCTAATCTTCATACCTTACTAGGCCAGGTAAGGTCTAAGAGTAGTTTGGGTGTAGACTTAAACTAAAGGTTCTACCCCTATAGGCTCACCCTAAAACTCTCACAAATGTTTTTATACCTTACTCAAATTCTCAAAAAATTCCATACAACCTTTACATTCATGTATTGATTCATTTCACCATGCACATACATCTTCATATCATGACTATGATTCATATGCACTTGACATCAATGACATAGACCTTCTTATGTATACATAAGGCATTAGCTTCCTTAAAATTATCTCTTTTTCTTTCTCTCATGGTAACACTCTCTCATGAAAACATTTTTTTATTCACCTTATCACATCACACATTTCTAACTATCCTTAATCAACTTTGACATTAATCTTCACAATATGAACCTTTGACAATACTCAATAATCTCTCCCTTTGTCATTCATGAAAACCACTCTTAGAAAATTATCTCAACAAAATATTTCTCCCCCTTTGACATTAATTACAAAGAGGTACTTGTAACTTCTTAGATGACATCTCTTACAACCAAAAACTCAACACACAAGATTGTGATTTTATGAAACATCATATAAACATGTTCCCCCTATCTTTATGCATACCTCTTCAACACTAATCACCTAATCTTGGAGCTACTAAGCCACCTGATTATCTCTTCCTAAGCACTTGATTTCCTTAATGATTTATAGGGGTAGGAATTACGCCCATTTCCAATATTACATGTTCAAATATTATCTTTGCAAGTGGCTTGATTAGAATATCTGTAATCAGATCTTTAGTAGATACCTAATCAATCTTGACATTTTGTTCATTTACCAATTCTCTTATAAAATTATACTTGATGGTAATGTTTTTAGTCCTTGAGTGCATAACTGGGTTCTTTAATACACTTTTAACACTTGTATTGTCACAAAAGATAGGACTAGGACTATCATACTCCACTTTTTAGTCCTTTAAGGTTTGCCTCATCCATTATACTTAAGTGTAACATGAAGTTATTACAATGTACTCATCCTCACAAGTATATAATCACACTTATGTTTGATTCTTTCTTATCCATGATACTAGGCATTCTCTTAAGAAGAAGGCACATCCACTAGTGCTCTTCCTATCATCTAGACTCCCTACCTAGTATGCATATGTATAGGCTATTAAGTTAAACTCCTTAATCCTTGGATACCACAACCTAAACTCTATAGTCTCCTTGAGATACCTAAGTATCCTTTTGATTTCATGAAAATGATTTTCCTTCGAGTTTGACTGAAATCCTCCCACAAGACCTAATACTTGTATGATGCTAGGTCTAGAGGTAGTAGTGTATAGGAAACTTCTAATCATTGACCTATATGATGTATAATTGACCTTTGGATATTCATCCTCCTTGCTTAACTTACACCCTATTATCATAGGTGTGCTAATTAACTTACAATATTCCATCTAAAATTTATTCAACATCTTTCTTATGTACTTAGCTTGTGAAATGAATATACCTATTTTTAATTGATTGATTTGTAACCCAAAGAAGAATGTTATCTTTCCAAACATGGACATATCATACTCATTCATCACATCTAAAGATTTCTTAGTCATACTCTCACTATCTCCACAAAATATGATTTCATCCACATAGAAAACTACTATTAATTGATGATCATTTTCTTTCCTTATGTACAAATTATTATTTGAAACTCCTCTCTTTAATATTTTATCCAATAAGTACTTGTCTAATCTAGTGTACCAAGCTCTATGAGATTTATTTAGACCATAAAGTGCATTTTGATATCTATATACATAAACCTTATTACTAGATAATGAGAAACCCTTAGGTTTTTCTATGTGTACCTCCTCTTCCAAGTTCCCATTTAGGAAATTTTATTTGACATCCATCTGATATACTTATAACCCTTTGAATCCTACATATGTTAGAAACAATATGATAGCCTCCAGTCTTGTTATTGGATCAAATGTTTCCTCAAAATCTACCCCTTCTACTTGTGCATGCCCCTTACATACCAATATAGCCTTGTTCTTAGTGAATTATCCATATTCATCCAACTTGTTCCTAAACACCCATTTTGTGCCAATGACATTCTTGTCTTTAGGTCTAGGAACTAGTTCCCAAGTCTCATTCTTTTCTATTTGGTCTAACTCCTCATTGATAGAACCTATCCAAAACTTGTCTTTTATTGATTCTAAGAGGTTATTAGGTTTAATTTTAGACAATATAACAACATTATATTTATTTAAGTTATTTAATATCTTTTTCCTTGTTTACATACCTACATCCTTATTTATAATGATTTGTGATTCAGGATGGTCTCTCTAAATCTATCTTGAAGGAACTTTTGAATATTATCTTTCCTCAACTTCTTATTCTTCCTCATCTATATCTATTATTTATTATTCATTATTAATGTTTGAATTCTTTGATGCATCCTTTGACTAAGAGTGTGACTTCTTAGAAATGGTCTCATCAATCTTCATATTAGTGTTTTCCACTATCTTCTATAACCTCTTATTATAACATCTATAATTTGAGACTACTAATGAGTACCCAAATAATATTTCTTCATTAGACCTTAAATAAAACTTACCTAAGTCTTCCTCATCTCTTTTTTTAATAACTTGCCTCCAAACACTCTATAATGTTCCACATTAGTAGGTCTACCTTTCCACAATTCATATAGGGTTTTATTGCCATTGATTCTTATATGTCCTCTATTTAAAATGTAGACTGAATTACTCACTACCACTCTCTAATATCCATCAAATAATCTTGATTCATTTATCATAGTCCTTACCAGCTTTTAAACTATTCTATTCTTTCTTTCCACTTCCCCATTCTACTAAGGTGTCTTAACTACTGAGAACTATCTCCTTATCCCATATACCTCATACATGTCATCAAATTCATTAGATAAAAACTTTCTTCCTTTTTTAGATCTTATGAATTTGATATTTACATTCTTTTCATTCTCAACTAGAGCCTTGAGTGCCTTAAACTTGTCAATAGCTTTTGAATTTTCTTTCAAGAATGCTACCCAAGTTATTATTGTGTAGTCATCTATGAGTAACATGAAATAAATATCTCCTTGAATGATATGGATACTTTTATGTCCACAAAGATCGATGTGTATTAATTCTAAATTTCTTTTATTATAATACTCCTTAGACTTGAGTCTCCTTCTAGTTTGTTTACCATTTTGACATGCCTTACAAAGTGTGTTTGTA
>JARHVA010000496.1:1527500-1577500 GCA_037957365.1 Torreya grandis
AGATTCATGTTTAACCTAAAAAATATAAAAAAAACACATTACATGAATAATCCATCAAACTAGTATTATTGAAAGGAATTAGGTAAGAATGTCTCTAAGCATTGGATATAATGAGTAGTAGATATGTATCATGATTTTTATTTAAATATATGACTCTTTTATGCATAAATTACTTAAGGTCAATGATAAAGAAAACTTATAACAATAAAGCTTCAACACTATCATCATCCAAATCCACCAATAGATTATCAAGGATGGAAATTAAGAATTTTATACAAGACATGAATCAGGACATCATTAGTTATTTGGATACATTGTTTAATACATTTCCCACATGGATAAATCAAGAAGAAATAGATCAACCCTTGATTATATATTGTTTGAACTACTACAAAATTAAATTTGATTGTAAAAGCCATGATGGCCATGTCAAGTTATCCATAATAATAGAATAATATCCTAATGCATTAAATATTAATTCCATTATAGGAGATGAATATAAAATATTTTATGTATTCCCAAAAGACTGGTAGTCACAAAAGCCACAAAATTTAGCTATGTCATCTAGTTGTCCTTATATTAATTCAAACTTTTCTCTCCCTCCTAATTTTCAGGCATCTACCCCTAAAATCAACCACCCCAACCCCAACCCCAAAATAAGTGGCATTGGAAAAATACTCAAACCTAAAGCAACTAGCATCAGTTTCAATAGTATCCATAGAAATAAAAAAATCAAAACTATTAATGGAACTCACCCTCTAACTAGTGGTAATAGTCATGCCATGGGATTTAGCCTTGACTCAGCCAAAATACAACCTTTCAACAACTTCCAAAAACTCACCTATAACAACAACCAAAATTAATTTCAACAAATCCAACTCTAATCCACCAACATCCCCATAATTTCTTTCCCAACCTATACCTAATCCTAAAAATAGGTTAGTTTAGTTGACATACAATAATGATGTGATAATTTAATGCACTTATTAAATTGAAGTTGACAATATTTAACTTAATTTACAAAATATTATCACAAATAACAATCCAACCATAAAATTAAGTATCTTTAATATATCACCAAAAAACTAAATATCCTCAAGCATCCAATAATAATCCTATTCTTAAACTTAAAACATCCACAAAACACATAACACCAAATAATTCTCCTTTTCTAGAGAAACTCAATCATCAAAAATAATATCCACAATCAAAATTGGACTTCATATTCCATTTGAATAATGTTCATGTCAAAATTCATTTATTTTAATAAATTAAGTATTTTACCATTTATAATAATTCCATCCAATAATTTTTCCTTAGGAATTATGTTTAGAAATAAAAGTATCCCAAGACTATCCATGTGGTTAGGCAACTTGTAGACATCATGTTGGATAACATCATCCCAAATAAATGCTTTGACCTAGGTAGATAGATTTTTTATGTTTACATCAATGGAACTATTATTAAAAATAACTTATTTGATTTAAGATCAGGCATTAATGTCATAACCAAATAAACTATGAGGTAACTTTGACTTATATGATTTTTTCAAACACCTATTGGTGTATAGATGGCATAATATTCAACTGTAAAACCTAAAGGAGTCATAGAGGACCTTATTATCATGATATACTCATTAGATTATCACACTAATTTAATGATATTATAACCTAAATAAAACATAGAAAAACACCCTATAATATTAGGTAGACCTTGGATGGCTATAATTGATGTATTCATTAGTTTCAAGTCAGGGAACATGATCATTTCCAATCAAAACACCATGAATAAATTGCTTTTACATCCACCTTCCCAATATTTATCATAAGTGGAGAAATATCCATGGGTATAAGTTGATGATGATGACCAAGTCCCCTTACAAACCCTAATCACCATTAAATGTATCCTTTTCTTAAAAACACAAGAGGAAGACACAATCACTTTCAATGTCATAAAAAACACAAATATAAGAGGACAACACACTAGTAACCTCCTCAAATGCACACATTATCCCATTACTAATATATTTCTAGTATAATACTCCTTAGAAATAATGGAGGATATTAATATTTTCCATCATCGTATACCACACACTTTCTATGTTGTGACTCTTATAAGGAACATTAAATATATGGTATCCCTATCAAAATAAGTGGACATATTATCTAGAAAACCCCTCAATATAAAATATATTATAGATACCCAATAGTAAAACCAATTAGTCATAATGATAAAAATCATAAATTAACATTTATATGAGACTATCTAATTTAGATGAACACACATGGATATCCACAGTCACTGCATATACATTAAATAAGAGTATAAACCCATTAGGTAACCTCCATAAAGGGTAAACCCTATTTCTCAAAAATATTTAAAAACTAAATTACAAAAACTCTTGTATGTATGCTTCATATACCCAATATATGATAGGCAATGGGTCTCTCCAATTGGTATTGTCTCAATAAGAATGGAAAACACTGCATCTTTTTGGAATATAGGGAATTAAACACTAACATAAGGAAAGATCACCTTCATTTCCCATTCATTGATTGGGTAGTTCAAACCCTCTTTAGAAAAAAATATTTCTCTTTCCTTGATGGTTTCAATGGATACAATTAGATCATAATTTACGTATAAGAATAATGTAAAACAAAATTTACATGCCCTTGGGGTACTTATGCTTACTCTATCCTTGGGAAAAAGAATGGGCCACTCAACTATGCTATCTATTTCATTAGTAAGAATATATAGAATGCAAAATGGAATTATATAGTTATAGAGAAGGAATTACTCATAGTAGTGTATGATATAAACAAATTTTGACTTTACATCACTAGCTATACTTTTTTATTCATATTAATCATTTTGCTATTAAATACTTATTGAACAAACCAATATTAACTAGAAGGATATTTAGATGGTTATTATTATTATTATAGGATTTTGGTATTACCATCATGTATAGAATTGGTAAAGATAATGTAGTTAGATATTTTCTATCTAGATTACAATATGATGAAAATAATCCACTAGTAGATAAATCTTTTTCTCAGGAACATCTCTTTTCTTTGAATATTAATGCTTATTAGATTTTAGATATTTGTAACTATTTGGTAGTAGGTCAAATTCCTACACATTTTTCACCAAAGGATAAGCATAGCTTGGTAGCCAATAGCATCCCATATTCATGGATTTATAGATACCTCTTTCACATTGCCCATGATTTGATTATGGAAATATGTGTGTGAGAGGATGAAGCATATGATATCCTTTGTGTATGTCCCTATAGGATAAATTTTATATTAAAGAGAACAACCTACAATATCCTTACCACTAGTTATTATTGACCCAGTCCATATAGAGATGATATTTTTTATACTCATCAATGTGATAGATACCAGCATATGTGGAAACACACATGCTTGGATGAGTTTTTGATTTAGTCACAATTGGTTGTGGAACCCTTTAAAAATTGTGGGATTGATTTCATTAACTTGATTGATTTCAATACAAGGAGTACATTTTGTTATGCATCAAATACCTCACCAAATGAATAGAGGTTATAGGTTTGACTCATGCATGAGATGAAAATGTATCATAATTACTTTTTGAATAAATATTCATAATATATGGAGTTCTAAAAGAGATAGTCTTGATTGAGGTCCAAAACTCATGTTTAATTTAATTACAACCCTTGTATAATAATATGAATTCAGGTAGAAGAAGTCCACTACATATCATCCAAAATCCAATGGACAACTAGAAGTCACTTATAAGGAGTTAAACAACATCCTTACCAAAATATTAGTTATACACAATTACGACTAGGTAAAACATATTTTGAAGGTTATATGGTCTTATAGGACCATATGGAATACAAACATGGGGTTCACATCCAATGATTTAGTTTATGGTAGAAATTTTGTTCTTCATATATATTTTCAACTCAAAAATATAAGGAATACCCTATAAATTCACATGGATTTAACGGAAGCATAAAAATAAAAAATCATGCACCTTAACTATATTGATGAGCTAAGAAGATAAGCTCTACATGACACAACAATAATTTAGCAGCAAAGGATCAAATTACATGACAATTGATTTAAAATAAGTAAGTTTCAACTAGGTGATTATGATTTATTTTTGACTCTAAATACAAGGACCATAAAGAAAAAATTAAACTAGATCATTAGGCCCTTATGAGATAGAATGTATGTTTAATAATGGAGTAGTCAAGCTATGAATAATTATTCTTGTCAGAGTTTATTTTATGGTTAATGGATACCTTCTAAATTTTTATAATAAACCTCTCTCCAAATAATAATTCATTTAGAAAATAATGAAAGACCAACCTTGAATGGATATGGAAATTAGTTTTATGCAAGATGAAAACTATAACCAACCCACTAATTAGACCAACCTTGAATAGATTTGGGTCAAAAAAATAGCTTGTTTACTAGTCAAAACTACATAAAATGAGCTTGAGTTGAAAATAAGTTTTCTAGCCACTCAAGAATAAATGTTTACAAAAATAAATAGCAATAAAAGTCATTTGATTTTATCACCTCTAAAATCCAAAATTTTATAAGTCCACTTTCAATTACCATAGGTAAGTTTCAACCTATAACATTTGTACTTTTATCCAATAAAATTCATCTAATTTGAGCACCTCCAAAATACAAGATGTTAAAAGTCCACTTATAATTACTATATCTAAGTTTTAACCTACAACATTTTTAATTTTATCCATTACACCTATAGTTTCTTTTGTTATTTGAGTATAATTTTAGGTTTTTTTAGGCACCTCTACATATACACGTTAAATCTACTATTAACTTTTTATTAGTAGGATGGATCCTTATTTCCATAATTAGATTAAAAATTTCTCACATTGGATTGTCCCTTAAGATAAAATGACTACACTTTTTTTTCTAATTTTTTCTACTTATAACCCCTCACCCTAATTCCTTATTTATAACCATATGAGTGAATTCACTTTCCTTATGGGAACTCCATAATCTCATTAATATCTCATCTTATAAGGGATCCATAATTTCAAATTTTTGGAGTCCAACTTCAAGAGGAACATTCCCACAAAATTTATTTTTTCACAGTATTAGTGAAATAACACATCTTCTCTTCATCACTCCAAGGAAATATTCACCGAGGCATTTTTTTTTTGAGCTCTCAACTATACTACATTAATTCATTTCATATAATTTAATGTTATTGATAAATGTTCTTAACTATTCAGCTTCATCCATCTACAACTGAGATACTATTGGTCAAATAAAATGCATTGAATATGGTAATTATGTAATAAATTAATAATTATTTATATTTATATTATAATTTATCTTTATATATTTATTTATTAATGTTATTCCATGATAAATTATCATCACTCACACATATGTTTCACCTTCTTGCTCTCTTTCCATTCCAATGTCTTATATTTTCACTACACCCCATCATGAATTTGGATTCAAACTCATTTCCATCTCACCTCATTTACTATATATACCACATTGTCACATCCACTTTACTTTAAGGCAAGTAAACCCTTTAATTTTTTGGGGATAATAAATGACATTTATCTCATGTAATCTTTCAAGGGTAGGCTTGTTGACAATCAATATGTAAAACATCTACCAAAGAGATGACATGTGATCCAAATAACATAATTACATTAGTAAATAATTGAAAATTAGTTACCAACATAGGATAACCTATCTCAAAACTATATAATACTCCTTTGATAAATGAGTGTGTTATTTTTTAATGAGTAAGAAACTATAGGATTGATAAGAAACAAGCAAACAAAGATACATTGGAAAAAAGGGAGGATATATAAAGATAATGGAGATAAGTGACCACATAGGGATTACAAATAATCTAGGGGTAGTGGATATTTTCTAAAATGTAGGGTGGATGGTTTTTATTGAAATAATTACATGGTATGAGCTAGATGTAGTCCAAGATTTTTCCTATACTTTATAAAATGATAGAACTAATGTCAAAAGAATGGAGGTAATTTTAATGGAGGAGATAATATTTGAGGAAATTAATTTATGTAAAATAGGAGAAGAATTGATAAACTTCCATTTATTTACTAATGACAAGGAAAGGTTTATCAGGAAGGGAGATAAAATTATATTTGATGCTAGAGGTACACATAGGTTATCTCTCCCTACTCCTTGGCACCAAGTGGATATATTTGTTATAAAATATTTTACATGGGAGGGTAGGTTATCTTTGTTGTATACCCCTTATCTACATATACTAAACCACCTAAGAAATAGGAATATTTAAAAAATTTCAAATTACTTCCTAAATTGCCTGAGAAGAATGGCCAAAGAGTATCAAAAATGGAAACACGCACCACTATCCCACCAATTTTTATTTACACTAATTGTGAGAGAAATGGACACTAATAGGCTTGATATCAATTGTGAATACTTTGTGGTTATGCTTCATAGTCCACTGTAAGATGATAATAAATTTAGTGTACTTGGAATAAACATACTTTTATCATCTCCTCCACCTGTCAAAATGTAAAAGACTTATGTTGCCTCATCTAGCAGACCTAGAAGGTACTCCCATAGATTGAGCTCCAAGGGAGTGAGGGAAAGATAATTTTCCTATAAGTTAGTAAAAATTTACATCTCTTAAAAAAAATTGAATAAGATTTTAGTATAATGAAGAAGAAATAAGGGAAGACAATAATGAGGAATAAACTAGTGGGATTTCAAGGTTCGAGGAAGAGTCAATAGAAGATAAGCTTGTAGTTAGTGAATAATTTCAAGAGGAAGACAAGGAGGAGTTTATAATAGCAAAAGAAAAATAACAAAACCATTATCATATTATCGCATAATCGAGTGATCATGAGAAACTATTGCTTGCATATCAGATAATAGATCTTCTAAGGACAAGAATTTAGAATTTACAATAAAAAAGGATCAGATACACTTTCTCAAGTGGTAATTGAAGAGGAATAAAGAAGAGTTAGACCAAAATAACCTACATAAAAACAACAAAAACCTAGAATAACTAATTCTAAATAAATTTATCCTAAATATCATGTAATTAATGCACCTCAATAGCCTGCATTCATAATTCTTAAATAACCTACAATATCTATTGCACCAACATTTATGTTAGAAGGCATGTAACCAAAGTCATGAAAATAGTGTTGCTGTAAAAGGGCATCAAAATTTTATTGATTATTTTAAGTTGAGTTGATTTAAGAAATCTAAAGGTCAAAAAAATAGGATTAATTTATGATATAAGAAAACAATGCCTTGAAGGAATAGATGGAATAAAAAGATAAATAACTATGGAAAAAATAAATAACTGTTATTGGTTTTGAGTCCTTAGTTTCTAGGGTCTATGAAAATGTTGCAATGCAAACCTCCTCTTAGAGT
Organism: Torreya grandis; assembly: GCA_037957365.1. NCBI lineage: Eukaryota > Viridiplantae > Streptophyta > Pinopsida > Cupressales > Taxaceae > Torreya > Torreya grandis. The sequence goes on from JARHVA010000496.1 coordinate 1,534,934, forward strand.
ATATGCTCTATGTATTCAATAACAATGGATTCATTTTAAAATAGGTAGATTTATTTCATAGTAAAAATATTCTATAGGGTTACCTTTTTAATTTTTTAATGAATATCTTAATGGTATAGAGGAATATAAATTTTCTTAGCACGAATTGGTGGTAACCCTTGACAAAGAATGAAATCTTAATGTCATAGTAGGATATGTATAGTTCATGTCCTATTATTCATATATTATAAATGAGTTTAGAATAAGGTTAAAAATAGAGGCATATTTTATAGTAGAAACATCCATTACATTTAATATTAGGACATAATTATTATTCCATATGAAAATCATTAAGTAATGGGATAATCTCATCAAGTACCTTGAGTTTAATGAAATAGTTTAGTTTTCTATATAGTAATACATCAAAATTATAATTTATATTTCCAATAATATTTTTAAATAATCCATTTATGCTTTTAAAGTAATATGGGGAGAGTTAACACCTCACATACAAAAAAGGGAACCATACTCTATCCATAATTTCAAAACAACCAATGGAAGACTTGTCAATTTTATGAATTGTTTGAAAGCATAAATGGCTAAGTGGTTCAAAATGAATTTTATAATTATTTTCATTTGGTCTCCTATCCCACATTGGAATAGAACAAATTTAATTATTGAACAAGATGAAAAAATAAACTAAGAGTTTTTAAAGCAAAACAAATGATACCTTCCATAACAAACAATAGGATGAAACCCCTCGTGACTTCATAAATATTTGTGCCACATTATGTTTACTTATTATTTTGGACCTTCCCAGTTTAAATTTTATGTTTAGAAGATATGTGAAAACTTCAAATTGGGAAGTGTGATGAGACCTAGAAATGGCCTCACCTACTTGTGTAATCCTTTTCAAAAAAATTCCCTTTTCTCATAGTTTCTATTATTTAAGACTCATAACATACTCATGTGAATTTTTAAATGTGTGTGTGTGTGTGTGTGTGTGTGTGTGTGTGTGTGTGTGTGTGTGTGTGTGTGTGTGTGTGTGTGTGTGTGTGTGTGTGTGTGTGTGTGTGTATTATTAAAGACTCAAATATACTCATGTGAATTTTTAAATTTGTGTGTGTGTGTGTGTGTGTGTGTGTGTGTGTGTGTGTGAATTAAATATTAAGTTGGATATGATATTTATAAGTTTTTTAATGTAGTTAATGGTTCCATAATGGTTTGATATGTTTTTAGCTAAACTAGAATTGAAAAGATGAATGTTTGTTATGTTTAGAAGCTCACATACATTATAAAAGATACAAATACAACATTTATTTTACATTATAAAGGTAAAGAGTGATCATAGTAATTGGGAGCCACCTACAGCCACTAGTCATATGCATCTGCAATAAATATTGGTGGATATTTTCTAGAATACAATAGAACTTCCAACTATCATCTCTAACCATCTTCCATATCACTCAAAAATAACCAAAAGTCATATAACATGATGATAAATTTTTATAAATGTATGAAAACTCCATTGGGCCATATTTTCATATTTGGTTTGTATGGTCATATGGTTTTAAATATCATAACATCCTTCTTATCTTTATCTATTTTTATCATTGTATGAGATCTTATGGTTGAAACCCATTTTGTCTTTATTTATATAAAAAACACTTACCTCAATATATAAGGAGAATAGTTTTTATTTATTACTTACATATCATAGTATATCATAGATAGAGTGTGAGTAATTTGAGAGACTTGTAATATTTTATAGTTTGTTTTAGAAATCATTCTATTCTTATAGATTTCTATTAATGAAATTGAAGTGATTTGTGTTAAATTATTTTGAATAATGGAAGGGATCTAAAACATAATTCCAATGAATAAAGGCCCACTTATGAGGATTTATTGTGACAATTTAATCTGTTAAGTAGATATTTCACTTCAATTGTGTGTTTACATTCTAGCATTGTGTGTATGTATTTTGGTTTCCATAGTTGATTTCATTGAAATTAATTTTTATTCTTTGTGATTTATAAATTTTATTTAGTTCAAATTATAGGAAGATTCCATAGAAATATTTATTCCATTTATGTATTGAGTTCTTTATGCAATTTCCATTTCATGCAAGCATGTTTATCTTTTGTCATTTACATTAATACAAAGTGTTTTTCCTAAATGCAACCTTTACTACGCTAATCTTTTCAAAGAGTCTATTGTGAATATACAATGCCTAATTAATGATAATTTACAATAAACAAAGTGGATGCCCCTCTAGAGAACATATGTTGGATTGTATGTATAGTGATTTGACTATGTTAGTTTAATTAGAGAGTGTATTTTTATAGTCACCTTGAATCATGGAAGGCTATTGCATTTTCACTTGATGTTAATTCACGATGAAACTTACCATGATCCATTATGATGTGATGTGTCAAGGTGCATTAAAATTATAGTTATTATTTATTATTTAGGCATATAGTGATGTGTTGTAAGTGTTTAATATTTGTAGTGGGTTTCTAAGAATTATTTTAATTAGTGGGTCTTATGTATATATAAACATTTTTATACATTTGACCTATCTAGTTAGAGATACTAAATAAATATATCATCGAAGAGATATGAATATATATTGTAACACATCTCATTTTATATTGTTTCATTATCATTATTATTTGAGGGCTATAAATTCCATTGGTGGAAATAAAATAAGGAAATTTTTTTTGATACATTTTATTACATTATTTATTCTATGTAAGTTTTAAGGATACATGGTCTAAGGCATCTCTTTTTTTATAAACCTAACAATGCTTGCATCATGAGTCCTCTTTCTCTAGGGTATTCACTAGCTCCTTCCTATTTTCATTTTTTTCCTCATCCACCTCACACTTCCTCTAGTTTATGCATTTTTTCATCCTCTTTAATCTTGGTTCTTGATGACTTATTTTATTCTTTTCCTAGTGTCATGGGTTTTTTTTCATGGTGCTCTCAAAACTATGTCATTTTTAAAATTTAACTATTTTTCATATGGATTCATTCTTATAAAATTTAACAAAAAGGGTATAATTATCTTATTTTCTTTATAATTTGACTACTCATCTTCAATTTATGGTCCATTCACCACCTTATCAAATTTACATAACTAGATGATGCTTTCAATGTCTAATTTATCCATATCCATTATTTATCCTAAAATCCTCGATCTCCATTCGACGGATTCTTGCATATAGAAAAATTAATTATATATCATTCTTTATCAAAATTTATTATCTATTTTTACTCATACATATCTAGAAAGGGAATAACATGCTAAAATTATAAACTACACAAATCTATCATACACCCATGCCATCATGTGTGTTTTCCTCCACTCATTGCCAAAATATTTCTTGATCATTTCATACCATCTCGACATCATCATATTGAATAGGTTTTTGGTATTTCCTTCATAGTAAATTATTACATACATCTCATTTTCAAATATTTCAATAATAGTTTAAAAGTACAAGTTCTTGAAGTATCCCTACCTCCTATAAAAAAAATTAATAATAATATATAACCATATATAAAAATTATTCCCCTTCATTTCATCTCATCCACTACTTTGTTCACTTCATCTACTATATCTTGTCAAAGGTTATACTACTTTCCATAGATGACCACTTAATATGCTAGGTATATAATATATTTTATATCTTGGTTTGAATTGGAAACAAGAGATCAAGTTTTTCTCAATAAGCATGTGGCCACTCTTATTTCAGAATTCCATATATATTACACTATCACTTGATAGATCTATTTTATCAAACTCAATGCATCACATAAATAATTAATCTCAACTTTTCTCACTTATTCAACATGAATGCATTCTCACTCTTTGGGAGTTCCTATTATTTCATTGATTTTTGTCTCACTGATCCAAATTAAATTTCCCCACAAGTAAAGGTACTAATCATGGGTAAATAAAATCTAAATTTTAACCATTTCATTTAGTTTTACAAATAATGGGAGATCAATTAATTATAATACCCATTGAAAATTTTGTTGAGGCCCTCTCAGGCCATGATTTCTAGTATAGCCTACAATGTTTTATCATACTTAGATTTTTTATGATTAAAATATTATACCATGCATGTACTAATGTGTGTGACTAAATATTTTTAATTTTTTATTGGACACCTCATCAAATTGACTAGTGTATATGGTTTTTATTTTCTTATGGATTTTATCTCATATTTGAATTCCTTATATGTGACCTCTCCCCTATTGATCGCTATATATTTTTTTCACTAAATTTATTAAAAAAATATGTATTTTTGACCATATAATTGCATGATGTATTTTTATTTTACCCTTATTTTTTGAAAATTTTCCATACACTATTGTCATTCTATGGTTTGTGCAATACCACTACTACTTCATCCACACCCTTCTAGTGTTTTAAATTTACTCTAAAACCATCATTTGTGCCATAAATTTTCATGTTATAGTAATAATATCCCATATTTACCCATTTTAAAACATTACATATTATTTCACAATGTACTTGCTATGAAACTACCTTTCCTCTACCTAACCCACCTTCAATAGCCTTAAAACTGATTATAACTTTTAGTCACATTTTATCAATTTCTCTCAACATTTTCATTTTTTGGAGGGTGATTTGTATAATTTATTTTTACTCCATTTTTATTCTAATTTTATATTTTTTATATAATTAATATCTTCATATATCCATGCCCATCCATTAAGCTATCATCCAATTAGTTCCATCAATCATATTATTAATTTTTGTTCCTTTTTTCTTACCAATTATTCTTTCCATCATGTGTGCCCACATAATATTATTCAATCTTTTATATTCATGGGTGAAAACTAATCCATCTACCATTTTACTCATGTATACTCCTTTTCTAATTAATAGTGTGATTCACATAAACTTTGTTTTGATTTTTGTAATATTGTGCATACATTTTCATGATCCTTTCCACACAAACGTTCTCCATTTATACCTTAACCATCAAATAATATTTTACATGCTTATGTCCTTTTAATGTCACACAAAAATTCACCTAATGAAATATCTCAGGTCATAGTTTTTTGGACCTCTATTTTTGCATTTTAACAACTTTACTTATGTACAAAGCATACTTCTGGAAGACTATTCCTTATAAATATATAGGCATTTAACATATTAATATCAAGTTACCCATCTCTTAAATTTCCCAAATAGATTTACATGGCCATATATAAGTAAACCCCTCTTGGTTATCTTAATATATCCTATCTTGACTTTCATAGTTGCATTTCTAGAATATTTTGTGCTTTTTTTACAATGTAAACTAATTACACTAAAGAATAACCTATAAATTAATAGAAAAATATTAAAAATTTCTCAATGCTAGTGGAATTATATTAGTAGGGTTTTAGTTTATTATACATTCATCCCCCTATCCACTATGTCACACAAATGAACATAATTTATGTGTACCTCTTAAGGACATGGATTGTCTTATTTAATTCTAAATGATTTCCCTTATTGGTGTTGAACTATTGACTACAACATCATATAGGTATATGTCTTTTACCTCACTCCTTGGAATGGTTTATTGTTTATTCTCATTTTTTTGGTTTTTTTTATGGATGTTGTCCACATTCCTTAATAAAATTCCTTATGAATACATGTATTTATTTATGTCCATCCCTTATATTTTTTTTAGAAATATATTATTTAATATATGTAATTTCCTCATGTTGTTCCCTTTTTATATACACCACTAAGTCTAAAAATAATTCTTTAGCATGAGAACCGATAATAATAAGATGAAAAACTAGTTTTAATTTTTTATTTCTTGTCAATCTTGGATCCTAAAGGGTTTCATGTAGGTATATTATCCCTTTTTTTGTTTTTCATCTTGTTCCTTCAGACACACCTCTTTGAAATGAAATTATACATATATTTTTCCTCCTTATAAACATGGTATTCGTTCCCCTTCACCCTTTAGATACACATCAAATTATTAATTATTATTTCCATTTTTATTTAAAATAATACCCTTTTACACAATATTGGCACCCACTTCATTGTCTTCCCTTAGAATATCTAGGTTTCATCATGGTAAACACAACACCTAATAAGACCCCTTTTATTTCTATTTCCTTAACTACCTAGGTTCCTAGGTTGCTTTCATTATATCTCAGAGTGATCTTTGCTTTGAATTTATGTGTCATATTTAGAGTCTTGTGTGTTTTCAACTAATCACTTCATATAAATCTTATAGCCATTGGTCTTATGGAACACTTTTTCATGTCTAAAAATGATGTTCCACTCCTCTAGTCAAGTCTTCCATAATCAACAAAATCAAATTATTATTTTCCTTATTTATTGATATTATACATATCATTGATCTCTTCATTAATATCTACACTTTAAACATATGGGGGTCCATGTTTATTGTCTAGTTGGATGACCAGTCATTATTTCATGTTATCAAAACTCATATATCATTATTTAGAACATATATCCACATGGTTTTAATAACATCATGTCCTTCCAATTATGGCTAGATAATTATCTTCCTTCACCTATTCAGTTATATTTTATTATATTATAAACTTAGTTCCCATTGTATCCAATTTTGAATTCTTAAGTATTCAAATTGTCTTAGAGAACATTAATTTTTAATGAATAAAATATTAGTATAAGGGACCAATTTAGTGGTCTCTATTTTCTTACCCACATCCTTGGTAATTATGTTCACTTTAACTTTGATGTAAATTAGTATAGTATAAATATCCCACACATTAATTTGAGAACCAATAATAAATTCCTTATCATAGATTACACTTTATTAAATTTAATTTCTTATAAATTTGGAGTGAATTGGTCAAGGATCTCCCATATACTTTTCATAATCCATGTCCTTAATAATGGATAAATGCCTATGTGCTCAAGCAAATAAAATATATCAGCTAGTTATTATTCCTACCTTACACTTGGTGACAATATTTGACTTTCCTTTAACTGATATTCCACCTCCTACATGGATTGTACTTCACTCTGAAGTGTTTCAAAAAGATCATGACATATTATTAACTTTTGGAATGGTGCAACTCAATAATTTGTAATCTTTTCCTCGGGCCTATGTGCCACCATTATTTTAGTTAAAAATGAATTTTTTGGGGTTATGTTTATACCCCACTCCTATTAGTAATCTTAACATATTTTTCCATCCCATATTTATATTTTATTTCCTATTATACCATCCCCCATTATGATTAATGACATTCCCACTTTTCTTTCACATCCCTTATCATTACAAATTTTATAACCTTGTCCTTATAGGTTATATTTTGAGTTAAATATAGGGAATCATATATATGGTAACCATAATTATATTGTGTGTAATTTTTAAGATTTATGCTTTAGTTACAATAATGATTGGTAGATTTTCACCTAAAACAAGATTTAATGAACCAACCTCCATGTGACCATCCACCACCCTATCATCCATATTATCCTCCTTAGTTATAACTCCATTGTCCTTGTATGTAGCCCAATTTTTTTAATATCCTTATTATTATGGAATATATAAATAAATATATATATGATTCCATGCCATATCCACCTTAATTATTTTAGAGGTATAATCACTAAGAGGGGGGTGAATTAGTGAGCCTAGATATTTCAATTTCAATTTCAATTATATTCCTTTCAAACTCGTAAATAATCAACACATATCAACTTGATCAAGCAATATTAATAAGAGAGATCATTCATTTGATGCATACACAAGATCAAACACACAACATGAAGTTCCTATGGGAAAGTCTCATGGGGAATAAAATCTAGTCTCAATTCTATAACACATGGATTACTGTCATATAATAAATTACAAATAAGAGACTGATCAACTCCTTTAGACCAGAAATCCTTGATCATATCCTCCTGACCAAAGTCCTTTAGTGAAACACCTATTTCACAAGGAGAAAATACCCCTAAGGAAGATCAAGTCCTTTAGACCCTCATTTAAACATATCTACCTTATAATAGATGTCTTCAACACCTAATGATGTATATATATTTTATAACCTTGAACAAACTCTCTCTTTATCTCATACAAGCCTCTCACATAGGCATGTCACAATCTCTCTCCTTCACTCAAACTATCCTCATATGCACACTCATACCTCCTTACATATCCTCAAACTATAATATAACTATTTTTACATCATAAATATGACCTATAGGTCATACACATAGTCCTCAATCTACTATACTCATTAACTCATCAACTAGGTAGTCTACCTCTCCTTCGCTCCATAAATCTCACAAATACCTTGAACTTATCTCACAAGTCTTCCCATTAAAGTCTATAAATCATCATCTTTAATTTCAATATATATAGATATATCATGAATTATCAATAAATTAGTTGGCCACAATACTTTCCTTCACCCTTAAGGCATCTTACATAGGTCACAGTTAAGCACAATCCACTTTCAAATAGGCCTAAGTCACTTTTAAGTCATATGGAGACACATTCAACTCTTTAACACTTTTCCAAAAAAAATAAGAACATAGGAACACTTTTCCAACTAAAGTGTCTATATCCATCAAAATACCCTTCTGCTTAAGCACAAATCACTTAAATAATATTTTGTACACAGAGTCATTACGAATGAATACATGGTTGACTTGTAAAACTTTGTTCATACTACATAAGATTGATAAAACCTTCATAATACACATAGAACATACTTATGGATTTTGAAACACTCCCATATATCCAATTCATCATGATATATTGAAACAACATTAGAACATGCTCAAATACCCTTCTCAGGTTATTTATAAAACATACACGAACACATAATTAAATTTGAAGCTCATTATATTTATTTGTAAACACTTATATATTTTAAAATCCATATTTTTATTTTAAACTTGGAGTCCTCTACCACTTTATTTTTTACACCATGAGTAAATTCTACATAGATCAAAAGATATGACTAGAATACATAGCATTAGTTTTTTCCTTTAATAAATTCAAATATTTGAATTCAAACAATCACAGTTAAACTTCAAAAAATTTACCTCATCTCATGAAATTTTGTAATTTTGACTAAATAAACACCATCTATATCTATGTATCATCTTGGTATTTATCTTATATTTCTCACCATTCAATCAATATGTACAAACACCTGCTCACCATTGATCCTTATCGTTTACCTTTGCTTAGTGTTAAACAGTTATCACTTTGACCTATTTGACTTAACATGCACCATTATATTAATATGTATGATCAAAAATGAAGCTTTATATCTCTATTTGGTCCTAAAGTTTTACTCTTTCAAAATAGACTAAGTATAGGGACCATTGCAAACTGTCTGAGAAGCCAACTTTGAACCTCAATAAATTTTACCTCACTCACTCATATGATCTCAAATTTGGACCATATGATCTATTAACATAGAATAATCCAACCATGTGAAAAAATTATCTTTAAATCCTTGAATATTTTAGATATAATTACATTAAAATACTTACTCATATTTTTTTTCCACAGAGCCAATAATGTCAAGAATTGCCTAGAAGGTCAACTTTGCACATGCATATCTTTTGATGTGCTTTAGTGCATGACATGAAATTTATAAAAAATAAACTAATATAAAAAATAAAAAATACCATATGATCATATTTTTTTAAAACATCCACATTTGTTAGATATGCCATCACCAAACTACTTACTTGGCTCTTTTTTTTTCTCATGCAAATTTAGTTAAGTATGGGAAAACAATGTCAAACTACCTGGGAACCCATCTTTGCACCCACATATATTTTAATAAACTTAGTTGAATGACCTAATATTTGGTGAATATAAATTAGGGATTAGTTTTGTCATAACCATATGACCAACTACCCCTGAATCATCCACACATGATAATGGTGATGTTAGCAAACTACCTACTCAAATTTTTTGCCACTAAACCCAAACTATCTAGATAAAAACTATGGATTACCAGATGAATTCCAATCATGAAAAAATACTCTCTAATCATCCTTAACCACTGATAGGACCCATTTCACATTATTAATACTTTAGACTCATCCCTAAACATCTCTAACCATGCCAAAACTGAAGATCAACCAAGCTAATAATAAACACACTAGGATAAACACATTATACACTTTCTTATTATTACTTAATCTATCAAATAATTTCATCCACTCACTAATACACCTACATGAAATTACTGACAACTCTCCAACAATCTCCTCCTTTGTCATTGATGTCAACAAATGTCATTCATCTCATCTTCTTTCTCTTCAAGTACTCTCACAATAGGAATTTTCTTCCCCTTTGATATAATGACAAAGTGGGCACCAACAAAAACTAAGGACCTAAAAATATCATAAATATTAAAGGACCATCTCAAAAATATTATAAAAACTCCCCCTTACCTTGAGCCAACCCCTTCTTTCCTTGACAACTTCCTCTTGTTTCATGCCAACACTCTACTTCAACCAAGCACTGCAACCAATGAAGAAAGAACACATAAAAGAACTAAAATATGATGCAACTTACCAAGAAACATCTAAAAGGGACCCCCCCTAATATTTTTGATCTATTTCACCTTTTTATTATCTTCAGATCTCCACACATCATGAGGAACCACCATACAGACTTACTAGCCTTCTATCTCAAATAACCTCATGTACCACCAATAAAACTTCATGACACATACCAAATAGGAAACATGCTCAAAAATAATCTTAATAAATCACCTTGAAATTTTCATATCTTACCCTTTTGGAAACACTGAGAAAAAATATCAAATCTTCATACTGGGCCTATCTAGATTCCTTTTAACCCTACATGGAACTTATATAGCCCACAACTTTTAGTAGACATACCATCAAGACCTAAAACTTCATATATAGAGCACTCTCATATTCCCCCTTAAGCACACTAATTTTAATTACCTAGCTCATCCCTTCCAACATACTCCCTTCATAAACCAACTTGTCAATTAGGCCCCCATCCTAATAAAAATAAGAATAACATAAAAACCACAAACCTTCAAATATATATGAATCATGATTTGATAACCCATTTGGCCCATTCATCCTATTAATAATACTTAGACCTCAAATAATAAGTCAAACCACTTTTCTAGCATAGCACAAAACCTTAGAAACTCAAAACAAATAAGGTCAACAAATCTCCTTCTAGTCCATGCATACCTCTAAAACTTCTTTCACATTTGCAGACATCCATCACACACTTCTAGACCATATTTGATTTTCCATATTTTTGGGAACCCATACATCCTATAACCCATTTTAGGACCTACATACTCTTAAGCACAGACTAGGAATCTTGAGTGTAAACAAAAATATCTAATTCCACACAAATGATCTTCAAATCTTTAAATAACCTAGAACACATATCAAAGAAGTGCATAGACATTTTTTAGCATCAAAATCATTTTTAAAATTTCATCAATCTCATTAAGCCACTTAGAAACACCCATTCTAACCTTGTAGATTGACCATATACAGCTATGACATCACTTTGACATCACCACAACATATCTTCCACCTAAGCATACCTGTTCCAATTGAAAACACTTATCTCTAGCCTTTTAGGACCATCTGAAAAACACCATAGCAACATTTGCTTCTCCATTGAAAGGAGTATCTTTAGAAGTATAGACAAAGACATCCTTTACACCATAATGCTCTAAAATAAAGTGAAGTTAGGAGTGGTCCACATCTTCTTAGTAAACACTAGAATCCTCTTATATCTATAAGACTTCTTGCTCTTGTTTTTATTCTCTTTAGTCTAAACTATGACAATTAGTTCCTTTTATCTATCATTGTCCTTCTCTTTTAAGATAGGATTGACAACACATGAAGCAACTATAGAATCTAGAAATACCTTTTCTTTTGAAGAAACATCTTTGCATCTTGTAACCTCATCACTAGACACTATCAATTGATGTTATTTGCATGAAGATTGCTTAAAAACATAAAGATGTTCACTTATATGTATACACACTTCAAGGTTAGCCTTAGCTAGTACATTGGTCTTGTCCTTCACAACATTAGAAGTCAATGAGAGATCTTGTCACTCTTCACCTTCTGAAGCATTTTCCACCATAACAAACATATTAATTAGACCTACAATCTCATCATGATTCACACTTACCACCTTTGGTTTCCATGAGTTAACTTGCCTTTTTCATTACACTCTTAGAACCTGATTGAACTTATTCTGATTTGTAGACCTTTTCTTTCAAAATCTAGTAATGTGACCTCTTTGTTCATTGTTATAGCAGACCATGCTCCTTGATGGAAACTTACCTTGTCTTACCTTATTCGGATAATGTTTTTTAAAGCGTACCACTTCATGATATTTGAATCACTCAACCTTTCATACTCCTTTTAACTTATTACCCCCATCATGGTTCTAATAAAATTCATTTCTAATAAGTCTATTGTATTCTCTATCCCTATTACCAAATTAATTACATGTGTAACAATAACCATTGAAACTTACATAAGTCATATCATTTGGCTATTTGATTTGATTTATCTTCATTCTATCAACACCTTCATTCCTTATCTAATGTTTTGTATTCAAACACTGATCTATCTTTCCCTCATTTGCATTCATGTTGACTTGAGAAGCAACTTTGGGCTTTTCATTAAAACCCAATCCAAATCTATTACTAGCTAACTTTGGACTCTTTAGGAGATCATATAGATCATTATAACTTTTTTCAAACTTTAAAAATTATTTCACCTTTCTTTCAAACTTCTCTAACTCATGTTTCAAAGACATATTCTTAGTATCATACCTGGAACATTGATCTGTTAGGAATAAATTAGAAATTGATGCAGAATAATTTCACAAAATCATAATAATAATGGTTATGAATATAGTTGCATTAAGAACAAAAATTTAAAAAATAAACAACAAGAAGACCAAATTTAATGTGGTTCACCTAATGTGGGATACATCCACCAAGAAATACTTGCTCATATTTTATTATAAGACACAAGATTACAATCCACTCTCAGATCAATCTTTTCACAATTATAATGCATAAAATATTATTTGGTTTTGGGATCTACAAACTCTCATAAATTTTCACTTGAATTCACTCACTTAATTCTTATTTCTCAATCCTAGTTCTAAATCTAATATATTACATAATAAATTTATAATACATCAATAACAATTTTACAAGACAATAGGTACCAAAACTATGGGCCAATACAACCCAAAATGGTTCCCCATTAAAGGTGTCCATTAATTAATTTGGGGGATACCACCCCCAAACCCCAATGAGAATGCATAAAGAGTGTATAATAAATTTTAAGTGTACATTATTTAAAATACATTGTAATTTGGAAATAAACTCCATAACATAACAATCTCCCACTTGGAGACTAATTTCCTCTAAGCATGTTTCTCAACCCTTCACAATCATCTATGAAGGCCAACTAAAACTAAACATAGATTTATTTTCACCCTTATGACCACCTTGGTCATCATATCTATAGATTCTAACTGGTATGAATCTTATCCATATTTAAATTTTCTTCCCCCAAAGTTGTCCTGATGAAATGGTACCTCAACTATATATGTTTTATCCTAGAGTGGAAATCAAAGTTATTTGCTAGATGTATAACATTTTGACTATCACTATATAACTTCCCCTCCTCCTGATTATGCCCTAACTCTTCAATAAACTATTGTATCCAAATATTCTCTTTCCTTACCTTTATGGCAACAACATGCTCATCCTTTGTGGTTGACAAATCCATAAGACTATAGGATTCATGAAATCTAGCTCACTATTATGTCACCTATAGTAAATAAATATCTTATTGTACTCCTACTGTCTAAACCTCCAACCATGTCTGAATCTACATAACCATGCAAAGTGGTGTCCAATCTACCATAGATTAAAACTATCCCCATGGTCCCTCTTAAATACCAAAGGATCCACTTTAATGTCTTCTAGTGTTCTATACCTAGATCACTCATGTACCTATTTACACTTCCCACTACATGGGAAATATCTGGCCTAGTTCACACTATGAAATGCATCAATATACCAAATACTAATGAGTAAGGTACATGTGACATCTAGAATCTCTCCTCCTCTATCTTGGGACACTACTCCTTTGATAACTTGAAATGTCCTACCAAAGGAGTCCCAATCGATTTAGCGTCTTACATATTAAACCTCTCCAAGACATTTTTAATGTACTCTTCTTGAGATAAATTCAGCTTTCATTCCTTCCTATGTCAATTTATTCTCATACCAAAGATTTATTTTTCTACTCCTAAATCCTTCATAGTAAATGAATTACCAAAGTATTCCTTGATTACCTTTATTTCTTGCATGTTCTTTCTTGTAACCAACATGACATATACATATAGACATAGGATAATGTAGATACCATCCTCAAACTTCTTGATATATATGTAATGGTCTTAATGATACCTAGAGTATTCCTGATCCATCATAAAAATATCAAATTTTTTGTACCACTATTGTGGATCTTGTTTCAATCCATACAAGCTCTTCTTCAATTTACACACCATGTTCTTCTTCCCTGTGACCTCATATCCTTGTGGCTACTCCATATATAAGTCCTCCTCCAAATCACCATGAAGGAATGTAGTATTCACATCTAACTGATCTAAGTTCAAGTCTTCCACTACCACTATCCCAATAAAATTCCTAATAAAAGTCATCTTTACCATTGGGGAAAAGATCTCATCAAAATCAATTCCATTCTTTTGTGCAAACCCCTTTACCACCAACTAGGCCTTGTACATTTTATTACCTCCATCATTATCTTTAATTTTATACACCCATTTTCTCTATAATTCTCTCTTACCTTCAGGTGGGTTTACCAAATCTCATTTCTAATTTTCCATGAGAGACTGATGTTCCTCATCCATTGCTTGCTCTCACTTCTTTTGATAACTACCTACATTACTTCTTCAAATAACTTTGGCTCTCCATTTTTGGTGAGTAATAAATAATTAAGAGATGGAGAAAAAAAATTAGGTTTCCTTCTTACCCTAGAAGACCTTCTCACCATAAGAGTTTGGGGTTTTTGTGGAGTAGGTTCTTGAACTAGTTACTTGGACACTTTATCATCTACAATGTCTTCCAACACTATGTATTCTTTTCTAGAATCCTCTTTTTGATCATGCATCTACTATTTATACATGAATTTTTCATTAAAGATAACATCCCTAGACTAAAATATTTTATTGTCCTTTAGACTCTAAATCCAAAAACCAAAGTCATCCTCACCATAACCAATAAAGGTGTATTTTTTTAACTTAGTCTCTAACTTGGTCCTAGCATCTTTATTAATATGAATAAAATATTCATAGCTAAATACTTTAAAATATGAATAATCAACCTTTTTAGCAGTCTAAGCTTCCTCAGGTATTCATCCATCCAAAGAAGATGAAGGACCTCTATTGATTAGATATATATAGCCATATTTACAATTTATACCCAAAACTGAAAGGGTAGTATTACATGAAACTTCATGCTCCTAGCACACTCCATGAAGGTCCTATTCATTCTTTCTGACACTCCATTATATTATGTAGTTTTTAGAATTATCCTCTATCTGAAAATTCCATTCTTAGAATGGTAATCAAAAAATTTATTAATGCAATATTCTCCACCATTATCTAACCTGAGACATTTTAACTTGAGACCTATTTCATTCTCAACCAAGGATTTCCATATTTTAAATGTATCAAAAACATTAGATTTTCTTCTAATGCCATACACCCTAACTTTCCTAGTTTTATCATTAATAAAACTGACATAATAATATGAACCACCAATAAAAGATACCTAAACCAGACTCCATACATTTGAATAAACCAAATCCAACTTATTATCCTTCCTTGTAGGTCCAACCTTGAGAAACTTTACCCTTTTCTATTTTATATACACATAGTCTTCACATAAATATAAATTAGACCCTTTTAATCTGGGCAAACTATCCTTCAAAATTTGCATTCCCTTTTGGCTCATGTGATTGAGCCTATTGTGTCACAAAGTTGCATCTACTTTTGCAGTAACTAAATTACAATATTCATCACTACTTGATAAATACAGGGTACCAAAATTCTTACCTCTCACTACCATAAGAGCACCCTTGGTCACCTTCCAAGAATCTGCTATAAATGTCACCATACAACTTTCACTACCTAGTTATCTTGTAGATACCAAATTCTATCTCAACTTAGGCACATGCCTGACATCCTTTAGTAGACAAGTGTTCCCATTCTACATCTTGATATGAACACTTAATTTTCCTACTATACTACAAGTCTCATCATCATCAAGATAAACATTTCCAAAATTCCCTTGAACATAATCAATAAAATAATGCCTATGTGGTGTAGCATTAAAAATAAGCCCCTAAATCTACAACCCAAGACTCAATAATATTATCTATGGAGAGAATTAATACATCGTAACAAACATTACCTACTATCATATTCACCTCCTTAGTGTCTTCCTAATTTTTATTCTTGTTTAGAAGAGACCAACAATCCTTCTTCACATGCCTAGTCTTTCAACAGTGCTAGCATACCATCCTAATTTTTGATTTTGATCTTCCTAGACCATTTGACTTTCCATTCTTTACTTTTCCTCTATACTTTTTTCTTCCTCTACTCTCCACTTCTAAAGCATCACTTGAAGTATAAGTCTCCCTAGAGCTTTCCCATTACATTTCCTTGCTAAGGATTACTCCTATGACATCCTCAAAATTTAACTTGCCATTGTTACAAATTGAGTTGTTCACAATCATTTCTAGGATATTCCAACTCTATGGTAAGGAATGAAAAATAAGTAGAGCCCTGACTTCATCATCAAATTCATTTTTTACATAGTTTAACATAATCAAAACCCTATTAAATTCATTCAAATGATCAATAATAGAACCATTTTTAGACATCTTCATATTAAATAACTTTTTATTAAAAATATTTTATTAGGATAGGATTTATAATATAACTTACCTAATGAATTCATGAGACCTTTTATGGTCTTCTCATGTGATATATTAAATATGATCTAAGATTCAGAGCATAACCTAATGGCTTAAAGTATTTTTGTATCAAGCAGTTCCCAAGCCTCATCTATCATACCCACTGGTTGCTTTACTTTTCCTCCCAATAGAGCATGTAGGTTCTTTTGATAGAGGTAATCCTACATCTACATATTCCATAGACCAAAGTTATTTCCATTGAGATTTTCAACATTTGATCTATTATCATCATCTATAGATCCCACTTAAACTAATAACCCTTCATATGATTCAACACTTTGGTAAATATAACCTGATGTTTTGACACCAGTTGTTAGGAATAAATCATAAAATGATGTAGAATAATTTCATAGAATCATAATAATAATAGATTTTAATAAAGATACATGAAGAATAGAAATTAAAAAATGCATAACAAGAAGATCAGATCTATCATGGTTCACACAATATGGGCTACATCCACCAAGAAACACTTACTCAAATTTTATTTCAAGCCACAAGAGTAAAATACAATGCATAAAATATTGTTTGTAGATGTTCTCTACAAACTTTCTTGAATTTTAACCTGAATTCACACACTCTATTCTTCTTTCTCAAACCCAGTTCTACCTCTAATGTATTACCTACTACATCTATAATACATCAATAGGTAATCACATAGAATTTTTACAAAACAATGGGTACCAAACCCATGGGAAAAGTCAACCCAAAATGTTTCCCCATTAAAGGGTCCAAAAAATGTTTTGGGTACTATTGGCCCCAAACCCCAACAAGATTACATAAGGAGAGTAGAGTACATTTTAAATGTATAGTATTTAAAATACATTGTAATTTGGAAATAGTCTCTGCAACATAAAAATGAGCTCAAAATTGAAAAAATTATCAAAACTAAACAAACCCATATGATCATATTGTTCTAAAACATCCACATGTGTGACATATTCCATCACCAAATTGCTTACTTGGCTCTTTCTTGTCTCATGTAATTTTTTCTAAGTATGGGAAAACAATGTCAAACTACTTGGGAACCCAAATTTGCACCCACATATATATGACTATGCTTAGGTGCATGGCTTGAGATTTATCACATAGAAACTAGGGACTAATGTGATAAAAATCATATGACCAACTCCCCTTTACTCATCCAAATGTGGTAATGGTGATTTCAACAAACTGCCTACTCAAATTTTCTACCACTAAACCTAAAATGACTAGATGAAAACTATGGACTACTAGAGGAATTCCACTCATACACACAAGATCTCCAATCATCTTTGACCATTGATAGGACCCATTACACATTCTCAATACTTTATATTCATCCTTGAACATCTCTATCCATGTCAAAATTTAAGATCAACCAAGCCAAAATTAAGCACATTAGGATAAACACATTACACACTTTGTCATTATTACTTAGCTTATCAAAGCACTTCATCCACTCACCAAGACATACCTTTGAAATCATTATGAAATTAATAATATCTCTCCAATAATCTCCCCATTTGTCATTGATGTCAATAAACATCATTTAAATCACCTTATTTATCTTCAATCACTCTCATAATAAGAGCTTTCTCCCCCTTTGACACAATGACAAAGTGGGCACCAACTAATCCTAAGGACCTAAAAATACCATAAATAGGAAAGGACCATCTTAAAAATATGATACAAACTCCCCATTACCTTTATATAACCTATTATTACTTTGACAACTTCCTCTTGCTCCATACCAATACTCTTATTCAACTAAGCACTGCAACCAATGAAGAAAGAACACACAAAATAAATAAAATCTTATGTAACTCACAAAACAAGATCTAATAAGGACTAACCTTAAGATTCATAAGCTATTTCATATTTTTATCATCTTCATATCTCTTTACATCATGAGGAACCACCATATAAACTTACTAGCCTTTTATCTCAAACTACCTCACCGATCACCAACTAAACTTCATGACACACACCAAATAGGAAACATGATCTAAAATAATCCTAATAATTCACTTTGAAATTCTCATACCTTTTCCTCTTAGAAACACTAAGAAAAAACATCAAATCTTTATAATAAGTCTATCTGGATTCCTTATATCCCTACTTAGAACTTGCAAAGCCCACACATTTTAGTAGACATATCATCAAGACATAAAACTTCATATATGGAGCACTCTCATATCCCCCCTTAATGTAACCAATTTTAATTACCTATCTCATCATTTACAACATAATTCCTTCATAAACCAACTTGTCAATTAGGCCCCCATCTTGATAAAAACAAGAATAAATTGAAATCCAAAAACCTTGAATTCTCTATGAAGCATGATTTGATAATACATTTGGCCCATTCAGCCTATCAAGAAGCCTCAGACCTCAAATCATAAGGTATACCACTTTTCACCAACCTCCTAGTCAATGCATACATCTAAAACTTATTTCACACTTAGAGACACCCATCACACAATTCTAGACCAAGATTTAAATTTCTACATCTTTGGGAACCCATACATCCTATAACCCATTTTAGGACTTTCATACTCTTAAGCACAAAGTGGGAAACTTGAGTGCAAACAAAAATCTCCAATTTCACACAAAAGATCTTCAAATCATGAAATCCCCTAGAACACATCTCAAATAAGTGCACATACCTTTTTTAGCATCAAACTCTTTTTTGACATTGCATCAATATCATTAGGCCACCTAGAAACACCCATTAATCTTGTAAACTAACCATATACATCTATGACATGACTTTGACATCACCACAACATATCTCCCACCTAGACATACCTGATCCAATTGAAAACACTTATCTATATCCTTTTAGGATCATCTAAAGAACCCTACAACAACACTTGTTTCTCCACTAAAAGGAGTCTCTTAATAAACATAGATAAAGGCATCCTTTGCACCACAATTCTCTAAACTAAAGTAAAGCTAAGAGTTGCCCACATCTTCTTAGCGACTATTGGAATACTCTTATATCCATAAGACTTCTTTCTCTTATGTTTCTTCTCTTTAGTTTGAACTATTATAGTTGGTTCCTTTTCTATATCATCTCCTTCTCTTTTAAGATAGGATTGACAACACATGAATCAACTATGGAATCTTGACATACATTTCATTTTGAATAAACAACCTTATATCTTGGAACCTCATTACTAGGCACTATCAATTGACTTTATTTGTATGAATCTTACTCAACAATGGTAATATGTTCACTTGGATGCATACACATTGTAGGACTAGCCTTAACTAGTACCTCGGTCTTCTCCTTCATAACATGAGCAGTCAATGAGAGCTCTTGACACTCTTCAACTTCTAAATCATTTTCCACCATAGAAAATAGATTAATTAGACTTGAAATTTCATCATGACTCACATTTACCACCTTTGGTTTCCATGAGTTAACATGACTTTTTCCTTGCACTCTTAGAGCCTGATTGAAATTATTCTAATTTGTATACCTTTACTTGTAGAATCTAGCAATGTGACCTCTCTATTCACAATTGTAGTAGACCATACTCCTTGATGGAAACTTAGCTTATCTTACCTTTTTTTTATAATATTTCATAAATTGTTCCACATCATGACAATTGAATCACTCAACCTTGATTACTTCTTTTGACTGATTACCACATCATAGTTCCAAGCAAATTGATTTCTAATAGGTCTCTTGCATTGCCTGTCCCTATGACCAAATTTATTACATATGTAATAGTAACCATTAAAAATTACATAATTCATAGAATTTGGTTGTATGATCTGATTTATCTTCATTTTATTAGCACCTTCATCCATTATCTAATGTTTTATATTCAAAGACTGATCCACCTTTTCCTCATTGACCTTCATGTCAACTTGAGAATTAACTTTGGGATCTTCATTAAAACCCAATCTAGATCTATTACTATATAAATTTTAAATCTTTATAAGATCATTATAACTTGTATCAAATTTGATAAATGATTTCACCTTGCTTATAAACTGCTCTAACTCATGTTTCAAAGACAATCTCAAAATCAGACATTAAAAATTCATCTTCTTTATCTTTCAAGCTTGTAGATAGGATTTTTAATTGAAAACTGAGATGTTTGACCATATCTTTATGTTTGTTGGTATCTTCATTCATTTTTTCCTTAAATACACTGAATTTCTCCTCACATTCTTTGAGTTGAGACTTCATCTTCTTGTTAATCTTCTTCAAAATATGTATAAATGAAGATGTAACCCAAAATGGAAATTAGACATCTCTTCCCAGAGATAAGTATATAGTTGTATTTTAAATATTGAGTAATAAAACATCTCTTCTTAAATAAATCATTGTTACTATGTTATTTTCATTTTCTTGAATTATTTGTCAATCAAAATTTCTAAGTTTTGAATTAGTAATATCAAAGCAGTTTGTTTTAAGAGTGTATGATCTCGAGGACAAGGTTAATCTACAAGAAGCTTGGGTGAAAAATAATAGAGTTTCCAAACTATCCACCTATTCACTCCAAATGACCTAAAATAGTGGACAACATCAAGACATTCAATCCCTTCAAAGAAATGGTGAATGAAGCTCTCCAACAGTAATAAGTGTAGATGTTGCAATAATTTTCCCAAATTCTCCAACAAATCTCAATGGGAAGTTCTAGCTCCTCATCTACACTTCTTGCATCCTCATCCATGGAACATCCTTTTAGTGCCTTAATACCCTTCAAGGTTTAGGTGAATTTTTATATCCCTACATTTGAAGTCCAAATCAATACTGGTGTAGTAGAAAATTGGTTAGATCAATTGTCTTCTTACTTTTTTGTAAATAAATTCACTGATGGAGAAAAGATCACTTTTGCCCTTTTGAAAGCATCATTACCCATGAAAAATTGGTGGGAAGTATACAAAAAGGGGTTTAGTATAGATGACATTAGTTTTGAGGTGGAACCTACTTGGGATGATTTCATGGAAGTGGTAAAAGAAGAATACTATCCCATTGGAGCATATGATGATCTGTACATACAATGACAACAACTTCACCAAGGTAAGGACCAATATGTTCAAGATTACATTGACATATTTCATTCTCTATCTACCAGATTGGGCATCTAATAAAGTGAGAAACATAAGACTCTCAAAAATCATGGTGGACTACAATGGTACATATGGGGGGAAATGGAACTCTTCAATTTTGAAACCCTCGATGAGGCATACAAGTTCACAATGAAGATTGAGTAGAAGCATGGATGAAATAATATGAAGAGTCAAAATTTGAAATGCAAAAGTGAATATGAAGGTTAAACAAGAGGCCAAAATTGGAAGCAAAAGGAGTTTCAAGATAAGAAACCCTAGAAGGGGAAGATTGGAAAATGGTTTGATTACCATAAAACTAGATCTCACTCCAAACAAGAATGTTGAGCCATCAAGTCACTACTTTTTGAGTCACAATACTTGACATCTACTACTCTATCTCATACACACTCTATATTTGATGATGAAGAAGAAGAGATTATAGATGCTGAGCCTAATACCATTGTTACTTCATTATAGACCTATGAGGAAAGGCCAGATGACAAGGAAAGGTTGTTTCACTCCAAATTATGGGTAAAAGGTAAGCCTTTACATTTCATTCTTGATAGTGGGAGTCAAAATAATTTAATATCCACTAAAGTTTTGAAAATTCTAAATTTATCCATGAAGCCTCACCCAAATCCATATAGTATTAGATGGTTAAACCTAGGGATAGACCTTTGTGTCACCCACCAGTGTCTTCTTTCATATGCAATAAAATCTTTCCAAGATAAATTCTTGTGTGATGTGGTCAATATATTTGTTTGTGACGTACTCCTTGGTCAACCATTCATGTATGATCGACATGGTATCTATGAATCATGAACTTATAGAATTTTCCTCACTCTTAGAACATATCATTATAGGGTACTAGAGGTACCACCTCCCACATCTATCTCCCTAATTAGTTCTAAGAAATGCAAGAGATTGGTGGAGAAGATGAAGCAATTCATTCTCATGGTGGTCAAACCATAAAAATCCAACAAGGTTGATGTTGTAGTCCTAACTACACAATCAACACAACAATAGAAGTAGATGGGACAAATCATGGGAGAATATGATGACTTATTCAAGTCATCCATGGAAGTTCCACTTCACTACTAGGTAAAACATTCTATAAATTTGATCCCATGATCACCTTTGCCTAACAGTCTTATGAATCATAAATTAATTTTAGAGAATGATGAGATAAAATGATAGATTCAAGAATTGATTAAAAAGTGCCACATCAAGCCAAGCTCTTCATCCTATGTTAACTTGATTGTCCTGGCACCAAAGAAAGATGGAACATGGAGGCTTTGCTTTTACTATCGAGCCCTGAATAAAATCATTGTGAAGAATCACTACCCCCTCCTTAGGATTGATGACCTACTATAACAACTCCATGGTATGAATTTCTTCACCAAAATTGATCTCAAATCTAGCTATCACCAAATTCCCATCAATCCCATTGATGTCTAGAATACTACATTCAAATCTAAGGAGGGGCTCTTTGAATGGTTGGTTATGCCTTTTAGCTTGACTAACACACCTACAACTTTCATGAGGATGATGGATGACATCATGTAACCCTTCACCAACTCATTTCGGGTTGTCTACCTAGATGATATACTCATCTATATCAAAACATGGGAGGAACATCTAAAACATATTTGTAAGGTGCTTCAGACTCTTTAAGAGTATAAGTTGTATGCAAATATTAATAAATACACATTCAAGATGAAAATAATTCAGTACTTGGGGTACATTTTGAATGAGAAAGGGGTCCATTTCAATCCAGAGAATATTTAGGTTATTTGAGAATGGCCTACACCAAAGACCCTCATAGAACTTCATAGCTTCTTGGGTCTTGCAAATTTTGATCATAGTTCTTTGATTCTCACATTTTTCTTGGCCACTAACCCAAGTGACTAAAGGAGGAGCTAAAGCTACATTTTAGTGGGGTAAAATACAACAAAGCACATTTGATAATTTAAAGAATAGACTTTGCTCAACCCCTATTCTTACCTTTCCAAACTTGCATCAAACTTTTGAGTTGATCATATATGTATCTAAATATGCCATGGGAGCTATAATCATGCAACATGGCCATCCTATTGCATATCATAGTGAAACTTTCACTGATATAGTTAGGAAATACCTGATATATGACAAAGAGCTCTAGGCCATTGTGCAAACCTAAAAATAATGGAAACACTACATCTTGGGGAAAGAGATGATCATCCACATTGACCACAAACCATTGGAATTGATCTAGATGTAGAGTAAACTATGAAATGAGAGGCACCAAAATTGGGCCTTATATCTATAGTAAAGTCATCTAATAATCAAACATAAAAAGGGGACCTCAAATACGATCATAGATTATCTAAGCCACCCACCAATTACTGCACTCACAATAGTTCTTGACCTATGTAGACATGAGACTACCACTTGGGGTGCTCTGTATGAAGCAGATCTTGCCTTTGTTGATACATATCAAGTAATTGAAGAAGGTAAGCATATTTTTTATTTCTATTTACAACATAATGTCCTCTATCACATGGGTCACATCTACATTCTAGATAGAGAGCAACATAAGATGATATGGGAAGCACATTTCAGTAGGATAGTTGGACACTTTGGTGTAGAGAAGACATTAGCAGTTCTTTAAAAACACTTCTACTAGCCCCATATGTGAAAGGATGTGGAAAGGTGCCTCAAATATTACACCCCATGTGTGATATCCAAGCTAACAAATAAGAATCAAGGATTGTATATGCCCTTTATAGAACCAACTAGACCTTGGGAATCTATCTCAATGGATTTTCTCTGAGGTTTTCCCAGTTCAAAACATTTCAAAGACTATTTTTTTATAATTGATCATTTTTCAAAAATGGATATCATGATTGCTTGTAAGAAAAATATATCTAATAAAGAAACTACTCAACTATATGTTAGTCATATATGGCTCCATTTTGGTCTCTTGAAGTCCATTGTCTTAGATAGAGATAGCAAGTTCTTGAGCATCTTCTAGTCCACTCTATAGAAGATGATGGATACAAAGCTAATGAAGTCCATAGCCTTCCATCCATAGACTAATGGTTAGATAGAAGTGGTGAACTACCTAATTATTCACATGATTCAGATGTATCACTCTAAATATACATGCACATGGGATGAGGGGCTTATTTTCATACAACATGGATATAATCATGCCCTACATAGCTTGACCAAACACAACCCATTCCAAGTATGCTTCAATTTCTAACCCATGGTGCCAATTGATATAGCTGTTCCATGTTCCATCATAGAATACACACCTCATGGGATATCTAAGGCAGCAAAAGAAACAAAGTTCATTAAACAAATGTAACACATCTAGCAACAGGTTCATCACATCTTGGAGAAGATGAATCAAAAGTATAAGCAATGCCATGATAAACATAGGATTACACACCATTTTACTAT
Source organism: Torreya grandis (assembly GCA_037957365.1). NCBI lineage: Eukaryota > Viridiplantae > Streptophyta > Pinopsida > Cupressales > Taxaceae > Torreya > Torreya grandis. The sequence continues at coordinate 1,560,531 of JARHVA010000496.1, forward strand.
GGGTGACAAAGTTTAGATGTGGATTCAAAAGGAATGACTTGCAAAACCACATAGAAAAATTTGGCATCTATGATATGGTCCCTACACCATCACCAAAAAAAGTTAGAGAAAATGCTTTTGAGTTGAACCTACCAACCTACCTTGGTCTACATCCAATATTCAACATGGAGCTCCTTAAACCATATCATCCACCTCTATTAGACACTTTAGTCATAAAAGAACAATTTCTCATTGATGAGCTTGATCCATAGAGTTTTTCTTTAGTGGAGGAGGATCAGATTGTGGACACCTAGATGAAGATAACAAGAGGGCACTCTATTCTACTTTATCAGGTGGTCAAAAGGGGCTAGCTTAGCCACCAAGGTAAGTGGCTCACAGAGAATCAAATTAATACATATCTACCACACCTAATGAGGAATATTGATGTAATGGGGACCATTGCTTCCCAAAGAAGAATGAATGATCTGAATGATCAAGGCAATAATTCAAGCAACAATTTGGGTGATGGTTCTACCCTAATTAATGATCAAACTTTTGGGAGCCATAACTTTTGCACCATAGCTTTGATTGACTCCCCATTTGAACCATTGAAAAGATAAGAATGAGGATAATGTGGTGATATGACACAATCTTTGCTCACTGGTTTTGACCCTCAAAAACCCAATGGAAGTACCCCAAATTTTAATTTTAGTAGTGCAGTGTAAAAATAGTAAGTTTCTAAAAATAGTAATTCCTTGAATTTTGTATTGTTGTAAATCATGGAAGTCAAACCACTTAATCTCCCTCAAGATTGGTAACCTTACACATCCTCCTCCTACCTTCAAAATGTGTATAAATTAATATATAATGTGAAATGAAAATCAAACATCTCTTCCCAAATATAAACATATAGTTGTATTTGCAATCTTGAGTAATAAAACATCTCTTCTTAGAGAAATCATTGTCACTATGTTATTTTTGTGTTCTTGAATTATCTGTCAATCAAAAAAAATTATTTTTGGATCACTATATGATCTGATTTATCTTCATTCTATTATCACCTTAATTCATTATCTAATGTTTTATATTCAAAGACTGATCCACCTTTTCCTCATTGACATTCATGTCAACTTGAGAATCAACTTCAGGATCTTCATTAAAACCCAATCCAAATCTATTAATAGCTAAATTTTGACTCTTTAGGAGATCATTATAAATTTTATCAAATTTTATAAATGATTTCACCTTGCTTCTAAACTTATTTAACTCATGTTTCAAAGACATAATCTCAAAATCAGACCTTAAAAATTCATCTTCTTTATCTTTCAAGCTTGTAGATAGGATTTTTAATTGAAAACTGAGATGTTTGATCATATATTTATGCTCTTTGTTGTCTTCATTCATTATTGCCTCAAATACACTAAATTTATCCTCACATTCTTTGAGTTGGGACTTCATTTTCATGTTAATCTTCTTCTCAATCTTCAGTTCTTCAAGAGAATTTGTCAAAATAGTCTCATAGTCTACCTCATATTCACCATCATCTAAATCATTCCAAGTAGACTCATTTTGATGTGAGAAACTACCTTATTTAGCCATGAATAGGTCTTCATATTCAATAGGACCATCATATTCATGACCATACTTTGAGTCACTATGTTCACTCTCATTTGATGAGCTATAATCTTCTTTAGTGTAGAGACTCTTCTTGTCCTTGAAGTACTTATTCTTGTTGTCAAACCTTCTTAATCCCTTTATGTTTTTAGCTGACCTGAATGATCTCTTACCATCATCATGACCTTGATCATGTTCTTCATCATCATCCTTCTTATACTTATGATGGCACTTATTAGCAAAATGTCCTATCTCACCATAAATAAATAATTTGAGGGGTAGTTTACATTTATAATTTCCTAAACTTATTCTCAATTTCCTTGAAATCAATGCAATTAGTTCATCCTCATCTATGTCAAAAATGTCATCTTATTTGGGTTTTTTTCCCTTGTAATTTCTTCTTTGGCTTCATTTTAGTCTTGAAAGTTTCTTCCTTATTTGGTGTTATATCATCATTCTCCCTCATCTCATAGGTAGTAAGGATGCCATGCAGTTCATCTTACTTCAATTGATTAATATCATGAATTTCTTCTACAATATATACTTTAGGATCAAACTTGAGGGATAGGTACCTTAATACCTTTTAAGCTATACTAAATTCATCAAGGTTCTCTCTAAGACCTTCGATGATGTTTAAAATATCATCAAATCTCTATAGAAAAGATGCCATAGAATCTTCTTCATTCATCTTGAGACTTTAAAATTACCTTCTATGATTATAAAAGTTAGCAAGATTAACATTTGATTCTCCTTCATAAATGATCTACATTTTATCCCATATCTCTTTAGTAGATTTATAGTGGATTACCTTGGTGTATTCAATCTTTGAAAGAACACAAGTAATAGCATTCATTGCCTTAGAATTATTCTCAAACAACTTTTTATCTATAGCACTAGATGGAGGAATAGTAGGAAAAACATAACCATCTACAAAAAATTGACATACATCAAACCCTATGGATATAATTTATGTCCTCATTTTGGCACTCTAAAATGCATAATTGGATCCATTGAACATTAGTGTCTACTTAATAAATAAACCTCCTTAATGACTACCCATATTGTACCTTAGATCACCTTTAAGCTATCAAGCCTTTACTAAAGGACCTATTATGATACCAATTATTATAGGTATAATCACTAAGATAGGAGGGTGAATTAGTGAGCCTAGATATTTTAATTTTAATTATATTCCTTTCAAACTATTAAACAATCAACATATATCAACTTGATCAAGAAATATTAACAAGAGAGCTCATTAATTTAATGCATACACAAGATCAAAAACATAATACAAAGTTCCTATGGGAAACCCTCATGGGGAATAAAACCCACTTTCAGGTCTACAACACATCAACTACTATCTTATAATAAATTACAAACAAGATACTGATCAACTCCTTTAAGCCAGTAAGCCTTGATCATATCCTCCTGACCAAAGGCCTTTAGTGAAACACCTATTTCATAAAGAGTAACTTCCCTTAAGGAAAATCAAGTCCTTTAGAATCTAATTTAAACATATCCACCCTAGAATTGATGTATTCAACACCTGATGATGGATCTATATTTTCTAACCCCTACACAAACTCTCTACCTATCTCATATAGGCCTCTCACATAAGAATGCCACAATCTCTCTCCTTCACTCAAACTATCCTCATATGCACACTCAAACCTCTTCACATATCCTCAAACCATAAAATCAATATTTTGACATCAAAAATATGACCTAAAGGTCATACACATAGTCCTAAATCTACTCATTAACTCATCAACTGGGTACTCTACCTCTCCTTTACTCCATAACTCTCACAAACACCTTGCACTTATCTCATAAGTCTTCCCCTCAAAGTATAGAAATAATCATATTTTATTTCACTATATATAGATATATCATTAATTATCAAAAAATTGGTTGGCCATAATACATTCCTTCACCCTTAAGGCATCTTACATAGGTCACATTAAGCACAATCCACTTTCAAATAGGCCTAACTCACTTTTAGGTCCTATGGAGACCCATTCAACTCTTTGACACTTTTATAATCAAACTAAGAACATGGGAACACTTTAAAAATCATGAACCCATTCTAAATTATCTATAGGTACTCTTTAAGTGTCCATATCCATCACAATACCCTTTTATTTAAGCACAAATCACTTAAACAATATTATATGCACACAGTCACCATGAATGAATACACATTCAACTTGTAAACCTTTTTCCATACTAACATAAAAAATAATATTTTTGGATTATAAAACACTCCCATATAGCCAATTCATCATGATATATTAAAATAATATCATAACAAGCTCAAATACCCTTTTCAGGTTACTTGTAGAATATGCATGAACACATAGTCAAATCTGAATCTAAATACATTTGTTTGTACACATGTTTATATTTTTAAATCCAAATTATATATGTACCTTGGTGTCCTCTACCACTTTTATTTTTACACCATGAGCAAATTCTGTATAGATCAAAAGATATGACCAGAATATAAAGTACTAGTTTTAACTTTGATATATTCAAATATTTGAATTCAAATGGTCAAAGTTAAAATTTAGATATTTGACCTCATCTCATGAAATCTTTAAATATTAAATCAACTCAAACCATAAATCTCTATGTATCAGATCAGTCTTTATCTTATAGCACTCACCATTCAATCAATTTGTACGAACACATGCTCACCATTAGATCCTTATCCTTTACCTTTGCTCAACATTAAAAAACTATCACTTTGACCTCTTTGACTTGACACATGATATTAGATAAATATTTATGATTTAACATGAATCATTATATCTCCATTTGGTCCTTAAATTTAACTCTTTCAAAATTGACTAAGTATAGGGACCATTACAAACTATCTAAGAAGCCAACTTTGAACCTCAATAACTTTTACCTTGTTCACTCATATGATCTCAAATTTGGACCATATGATCTCATCACATAGAATAATCCAAACATGTGAAAAAATAATCCTATGACTAGCACACATGTTATATATAAAAACATTAAAATGCTTACTCAAATTTTTCTACCACAGAGCTAACAATGTTAAGAATTACTTGGAAGGCCAATTTTGCACATTCATATCTTTTGATGTGCTTCAGTACCTGACCTAAAATTTAGTGAAAATAAAATAAGATCAAAACTAAACAAAACCATATGATCATCTTGTTCTTAAATATCCATATGTCTGAGATATGCCATCATCAAACTACTTGGTTATTTTTTGTCTCTTGCAAATTTGGCTAAGTGTGGGAAAATAATGTCAAACTGTCTGCGAACCCAACTTTGGACCCACATATCTTTGAATGTGATTAGGAAAGTGACCTAATATTTAGTCCCAAAATTGAAGATCAACCAAACAAACATTAAGCCCACTAAGACAAGCAAATTTCACACTTTGTCATTGTTACTTAGGATATCAAATCAGTTCATTCACTCACCAAGAGACCTCCATGACATCATTTATATATCTTCAACAAATTATAACCATATAACTCTTAGTTTGGACCATATCCATAATAATATTATTTTTAACTACTTTGGTTCAATGTTTATCCCTAGTTTTGTAATTTCTATGTGGTTTCTATCATGGTGTGTCTTATCTCTATATCATTCATCTTGTGAATTTCATAAATTATTATAAATTCAATGGTATCTTGAATTTTTGACTAAAAATATTACACTAAAATGTGACCTTGATCTATTTTTTGAGATGTAAGAGTAGGTATGCCTTTGTCTCATGAGATTATTTATATACCTTACACCATATATTCATGGCTTGAATATGCCACAAATTACAATAATTATTTGTGTGTCCTTTTATCATATAATTTGTAAACCATAATCCATTCCTTTTCTCATGTGTGGTGGTCAATGTCAATGTTTTCAATTAGGTTACTATTATGCATTAGATGTACAGCCTTTAGAAGGTAGTTCAAGCCTTCCAAAGTTGATGTAATAGGAAAAACCCTCAAGGTTATGTGTACCATATTGGAGAGGTGAATCTCTAAGTTAAAGGGCTAACTATCCTTGATGAATTACGTAGACTCAAAAACTACTCTAAAACTTGTTAGGAAAATGGAGAGAAACCTACTCTAATAGAAATGATGCACCAAATATGAACTGATCAATATCAACGAACTATAATTGAACTTCAAATATGATCCTAACTTGTACATGACACTAATCCAAATCTACCTCTCTATATTAGTATTTCTCATGGAGGTTTATGAAGTAAACTTGAGCTAGGAGGACTAGTCAAGAGGTCATGGCATGACACTAATGAAAGACAACTCACTAAACTCATACACCCTAAATTTGAAAACCTCAAAAGACATACAAAAATATTTTCAAACTAAATATTAATGCTAATAAGGATAACATGCCAAGGAAGTGAATTTATCACTTAAAATATCAACTAGTCAAACATGCACCTTGAAACTAGTTCATGGAGATGGTAGAACAAAGTTTTTATTCATTGATCAAAGGCTACAAATGGGTAGGGCTTCACCATACCCAAATGGAGGATACAAACTTAGACAATTATATCATATCCTAATTTATCACTAAGTTAATTTACTTGATTATCCATGGAGTATTATGGTTGGTATATTTATTTATTACTATTTAACTAAGTTCTAAGCCATAGACTATAATGGGATAGTTGTATGTTGATTTTATTACATGATTTCATTACTATGAATTAGCTAAATTATATATTTTTTACATTATGATCATGTTGATTAGTTTTTACAATAGTATTTTATGATATATATCATGATGTTATGGGCTAACTACCTTATTGTCATGAATTATATGTAGGAGAGATTAATCCCTTAGAGCATGGTAGAGGGAGATCATTATCAGAGATGGTGGTAGAGATGAAGGTGTTAGGGGATGATAGAGGAACAACTAGAACCCATGCACACACAACATTAGATAAAACTCATAATATGCATTATTTAATTTGTTATCTTTAGTACATCTTTGATGATATCTACATTTAAATAATTAATTATGTGTGTTAGTGGTGATTTAGTTTAGTTTGATGCTTATGTGGAATTAATCTTGTAAGATTGCATTATGGTTGTTATACGCATATTGACTGTAAAATTTTGATGTATGATCATGTCATTTGATTTTATTCATGATTGTTAATGTTTTATGAGAAAATAAATTTTCATGAATAATATCTATTTATATTGTCTATAGACTAACAAAAATGTATTTATAATGTTTTAGAACATTGGCTAGTTATCATTATGATATTTGGGAAATATCATTATTTGACTTAACACCATAATATAAAAAATATAACTAAAGACATTGGATAGTCTATATAAAGTAGTAATAACAACAACTACATTATTATATTACTATTATGTTTTGGTATAGTAATTTTTTGATACACTATTTCAGTTGAAAGATTATCATTGAATTTATACTAAGTCACATTATTATTCAAAGTCATAATGATTGATTATATTTACTAAGTTATTAAAAATATTTAATTGTTATCCTAGGCTATCCTAAGAACTAAACCTAGTTGAATATTTGAATTCTTAGACTATGGTGATGTTTGATGTGTTAGTTATCATTAACAATTATGTAAATAATGGATTTTTTGGAAGATGGGTACACAGCCATGTAACGTCAATAGACTATGCAAGATTTAAGATATTAAAATTTATTAAGGAATTTTGGGGAAAGTTCAAGAATCTTTGGATTTATTGCTTGAGTCAAACTAGTAAAGTAGAGAGATTAAAAGCTATGGATATTATTCATGAATGGAATTTTTGGAAACTACAATATTTATACTAGTAGTTACATGCATTGTATGAGGAAGAAAGGTTTATGGAGAAATGATAAGAAGGGAGAAGGAGAAGGACATGGTAGGGAATGAAGAAGAAAAGTAAGGATCAAATTTAAGGAAGGAGAACTATTCTGGTTCAAGTAGTTCATCTTGACACGATTACAAGTTTGGTGGTGTTATTTAATTATTGTTTGAAATAGGAAAATTATAATTAAATATTTGTCTCTTAGGGTTTAAAAAAATGATTTGCATTTTATTGTGGTTATAGGATTATCTCTATAGATGGCTCGGCCATCCACATAACTAATCCAATATCCTCTAAATCCCTATAAATGCAAACTAGAACTAGATTTGTGTAAAACCATAGGGTTAAAAGAATTTTTCTTTCTATGATGGCAATATGCCCAAGTAAAATATCAATAGGTTTTAGCTGATGGTTTTATTAAATACTATGACTAAGTTTTTGTTTTGAAACACTAGATATATAGACATATATACTCATATAGGATATATATACATACATACATAAATACATACATACATATATATAGACACACACACATACACGCACACGAACACACACACACACACACACACACACACACACACACACACACACACACACACACACACACACACACACACACACACACACACACACACACACACATGATGATGTATATATACTTTGAACTTATTGGGTGGAGTAAAAAATTGAAGTCTATGTAATTCAGGAATAAATAAATTGATATATAAATTATGTGTATTTCTTCATTTAGCATTTGATATAAATATAAAAGGGATTGTGTATATTTTTCAATCAAAAATATGAGAATATATATATATATATATATATATATATATATATATATATAATCATAATTTTGATTGAAAAATATACACAATCCCTTTTATATTTATATCAAATGCTAAATGAAGAAATACACATAATTTGTGTGTGTGTGTGTGTGTGTGTGTGTGTGTGTGTGTGTGTGTGTGTGTGTGTGTGTGTGTGTGTGTGTGTGTGTGTGTGTGTGTGTGTGTGTGTGTGTGTGTGTTACACAAATATGTGAGGATATATAAGTATGGACTGTGTGTAATTTGTTATTCAAAATAGTGGGAATATATGAACTATGTATATATTTTTCATTTCAAACCAACAACATATGTATATTAGGACAATGTTTGATTATCATTAAAACCAAGAATATATATATAGGTATGCATTTAATTTTTTCTAAAACCATGATCCTAAATGACAAGATGGTGTGCATTTCATATAAAACCTAGTACGATAAGTTGAATCTAAATAAATTAGTTATGCCTGAGTTGAGGGATAGTTATAACTATCCTATAATGATATAGTGAATGGTTAAAGTCATATACCCATTCTATTTTCATAATATATAAGTCTATTTTATGAGAGGTGTGTTAGGGAATTGTTAGCCCTCATAGTAATTTGTACACTATAATATGAATAATTATGGAATTAAGAATTAATTATTATGGATAGTTAGTAAGTTAATTATATTTGGGTAGTAATTAGTAATACTAATATTGTTACAACAATATTATGATAATAGGTTAGTTGTTATATATTGTTACTCATATAGAGATTGAGATATTCGGGTGAGAAATTAGTGGAGATATGATCTCCCTAATTCTAGGAAATACCTTTCTTGTATATTTGTATCATCTCATATGATTTTTGTATGCATAATTATTATCATAGCGTAATGGAATAAAATAATATTATATATGTGTTAAAATATTTTAGATTATTTGTATTTGGCTCTTTTATTTTATGTTAATTTTGTATAGATCTGAACTAGTCCCAACAAGGTGACTGTTATTAAATTTTAGGTATTTGATAGCATATATGGGTAATGGTTATTAGCATAAATTATTTAACTATATTACTATGATCTTATATTCATATTATTCTGATCATGAGACTTGTGTTTTTTTATCTAGTTCTAAACCTATATGGAAACTAGTAATTTATCTATATTTATATGAGTTTTTAATAAATTTAGTAAGACAACAGGGCCATACTTAGATTAACATATAAGTTAATATGTTTGGATTGATCATAGAATATATAATTTTAAATTTTTACAAAGAATATTCAATGCTTATTCAATTCATGATAAATTGGAATTAGAGTCAACTTGAGTTAGATGATACTTGAGAAACTAAGAATGGTATAAAAACCTAATGACTTAAAATAAGGGTTGATAGTGTTAAGACCCTATGTTAGATCTTGATTTCTATTTCATGAATAACTAAATTATAATGGTTTGTTTGAATTATATGAAGTTTTTATTTGGAAAATACAAAATGACTGTTAGCATGACAAAATGGTATTTGTTTATGTGAACAAATATAGCTATGTAGAACATAGTATGCATGTGTTTGATGAAGAGTCTATATCTAGATGACGAATTAGATACTCATATACATATATAGAATATATATTTGAACATTCAGATGTGTGTTTATAATTATATTTATTATTGACTATTAAATTAAGTCATAGAATACTAAGGGATATGACTCTATAATTGTATGTATACATGCTCCTAACAAGTACACCAAGTTATATAAATGAAATATTATGTTTCATGAGGATATGAATTTGTTTATGAAATATTGATTTTTGAAATTATTTTGACTAGATGATTGTAATTGAGTAATGTTTATATAAAAATAATAGACTATGATATTGTTCTTTGGTCATAGAACATTTGAATCTACTAGCAAATATTTTTAACATGTAGTCTAAGTATATATATTATAGTTGGTTGGTATAGATTGTAATTATTTATATTTATTATTTATGTGATAAATAAGATAGTTGAGATTCATTACATATGTTTGATCAACTAAATGTATGTACTTTGATTATTTCTATATTTAGCATGTGTTATGCATGTTGATAAGAAGTAATCCATATGAATATGTTGGTTATATATTATATTAACCAAATCTCACATTACTAGTACTAATTAAGTAGTGAGACACCTTCACTATCTTAGTTAGAATCACCAATTTCAGATGAAGATAATCCAATCAAGTAGTGTGTATGAATTTGACTAATCTTAGAGATCAATAACTATTTAAAACATTGGCTAAAGTAATGTTTAGCTAAACATTGTCATTTCATATGTATGATTTATATATTATGTGATATCATGTTATAATGTATTTCTTTATGGTACACATCATGTGTTAGAAATCTTACAACACATAGGTACTAGCTTGTCTCTCTAGATTCCTGCATCATCACTATCTACCCATCCATGAAGGGAGGGCCATTCCCTGATGGGATATTATGTAGGGGATCAATGGTTTGTGGTTGGTGTATAAAATCATTTGGATTATGATTTAAACTCCCATAATGGTACTTATTTGGAGACTACAAGTGAGATTACCATAGATACTAGAGTTTGGGGAACTCATGCTCCATGGAGCCTTATATCTTTTATTATATTTGTTATTATTGAAACATTATTCCTAATGAAAAGTAGTTACTTACACATTGTATAATGACAATAGTGGTTATATTATTGTACCAAACATGGATATAAATATGTAATTACTTTCAATATTCAGTTATATTTGTTTCATATGACAATAGTGATCATTAATTGGTAGATATTACATGTTCATTTTAGTTAACATACTTAGTGCGTTATACTAGGGTTATTAATTAGATTATCATGGTGAAATAAAATTAAAGAATACATGAATTTATTTATTTTAATTATGTTATTCTAAGTAAATCCTAGTGGGAATGTTACTAGTGGTATCAAAACTATGGCTTGAACTCTAAGACTTAATGAGTTCACTAACATTTTCATATCCTTATGTTTACCAAAAATGAGAATGGTCTGAGATAGAGTATCTATTGAGGTTACTTCGAATGTCAATAATGAAAAATTGATGTTTGATCATAACTATTTTACCACTAAGCAAGCATCAAAGTTGGATTATATCCTTACAACCATGAATGAGACTAGGGATTGAATTATAGCCCTAGACTAGGAAATTCATTGACATGAAGAGGAATCCCATCAAGATGGCCTAAAGATCATCCTACTAAGTAGTAAATCCTTTAAGATCAAAGACATGAGGAAGTGCCTTAGGATGTGAGAGCACATGTAGCTGTAGAATTGGCTAGAGATATGTAAAAGGTGAATCCACCTAATTTTGATGGAACAATTATGGGTGATGGAGCTGAATAATGGTTGACTAATATGGATAAGTATTTCAAGATTTAAAAATACTTTGAGGTCTATAAATCCATTTAGGGAGCTTACTAGTCAGTTGGTAAAACAACTATGTGGTAGGCCAATAAAAAGTTGGAAATGAATCTTAACTTGACCACTACTACAAGAGAGTAATTTCTGGCATTGTTCATATCACATTGGCTTCCATAATTATACTTTGATCAAAAGCTTAAATTTTTTTATAATATTAATAAAGGAGACCTATCATTAAATGAGTACTAAGAATAGTTTACCAAACTTATGAAGTATGTACCTCAATATTAGGTAGATGAGAGGCTAAAAATTAAGAAGTTCAATATGGGATTAAAACCCTAGATTGATGGAGTGGTGGATGTTCATGGACCATCTACTATGGAATAGGTTTTGGAGAATGCAGTTAAGTAGGAACACAAGTTGAAATCTCTTGCTCAAGTCAGAGATAGGTTTAATAAAAAGTTTGAAGTTCTAAACATACTTTTAAAAAAAATAACTAGAAGCAGAGGAGTGGAGACTCTAAGAGTTAGTACAAAAGTCATAATTATATATTCCTTAGTGGTTCAGGTAATAGGTAACTAGGCAATGGTTTCATGATTAGTTTGAATAAAAACCAATAGTCTGATAGGAACGAACCACTTGGGGGTTGCTTCATTTGTGGAGGTGACCATTATGATCATGAGTGTACCCAAGATAAGTCAAGGAATAAGGGTTATGTTCCTCAGTAAATAAGGTTTTAGTAATGTATTCATGTGGTACTTGATAATCAATAATCCAAATTCCAAGCTTCACCCATAAAACTATTAGGTATTTTGTTTGAACATCTAGTTTTAATTTTGATAGATACATGGGCTACAAAATGTTTTGTAGCTCCTATAATTATAAATAAGCTATCTAGAAAAGATGGAGTAATGGAAAATGCATGGTCGGTAGAATATGGGAATGAGTTAAAGTTCAAATTTCATAAGTGTTTAGTTGAAATTGAGATTAGGTTTCTCAAACTCATAATAATAGTGGATCTTTATTCAATATTTCTAGGGTTATATGATGTGATCCTAGGAGTCAATTGGATTATGAAGCATAAGGCCAAGATTGACTACTATCTGAAGAAGGTTGAGTGTCAATGCAATTATATAAATTATACATAGATTCATGGTGAGAAAATGGATTTGAGGCTTAAGAAGATTTTTGTAATGTAACTCAGAAAGGCTCAAGGAAAAGGGTGCTAGGCATTTATTATCAAGATAAATGAAATAAAGGAATCTAAGGAACCATCCCCTAAAGATTATCCATTCCTTATGAATTTTCATGTTGTGTTTCTATAATAATTTCCAAGATTACCTCATAAATATGAGTTTTATTTCTATATTTATATCATACCTAGATGAGAACCATAGTCTAAAGCATCATACAGAATGAAAACCACTCAATTGGTTGAATTGAAGGCTCAACTCTAAGAATTTTTGTCAAAAGGGTTGATCAAGCCAAGTGTGTCACCGTGGGGTACATCAAATGTATTTTTAAAGAATAAGGATGGTAATTTTTGGCTTTATTTTTATTATACAATGTTGAATAAGGCAACTATTAAAAAAATGTATCTACTACCTCGTATAGACGATTTTTTTGATGAAATTTGAGGGGTATTGGTATTTTATAAGATTGATATTACAACATGATATCATTAGTTGAGGATTAAAGATGAGGATATTATAAATACAACATTTAGAACTTGATATGGGCACTATGAGTTCACAATGTTACCATTTGGGTTGACAAATGCTCCTATAGCATTTATGAATCTCATGAATAGTGTGTTTAGAGATTATATAAATCATTTTGTTTTGGTATTTCTAGATGACATTCTTATATATTCTGAGAATGAAGAAGAGCATCTTCAACTTGTTTTAAAACATTTTTGAAAGAATAATTTGTATGGAAAATTTTCTAAGTGTGTATTTCTCCAAAATAAAGTGCAATGTGTGGCACATATTATCTCTACAGATGTTATTTAGTAGATTCAATAAAGATAAGATCCATTATAGAGTAGTTGGCACCGAATAATGTCCATGAGGTAATATGTTTCATGGGATTAGTGGTTTATTATAGGAAATTAATTTTGAATTTTTCTAATATAGATAGTCTAATTACCTCTCTGCAACTGAAGAATCAAAGTTTTATCTGGTTAGATAAGTGTGAAGTAGATTTTCAAGAGTTAAAAAGGAGGCTTAATTAAACACCAATATTAAGAGTACCTGATACCAATGGTAAATTTTTAGTGATCAAAGATACATTTGGGGATGGATTTGGAGGATTCTTTATGCAATATGATGTAGTTTAGCCTATGAATCAAGGAAACTAAAGCCTTATGAGGTGAGCTATGCCCCTCATGACCTAGAAATTATAGTAATTATGCATGCTTTGAAAGTTTAGAGGCATTATTTATTGGGAAAACTATTTGAGATAAAGAATGATAATTTAGGACTCAAATACATCTTCACCCAACCAAATATGAATGCTCATTAGAGGTGCTAGTCACTATTCTTGTCTGATTATGATTTTGTATTCAACTATATCAAAGGCAAAGAAAATAGAGTAGATGATGCCTTAAGTCATAGGAGGTACATAGAAGTCATAGATACTATTAGGATTACTTTTAGGGATTGAGTGATTGAATTATCCCTGGGGTATAAAATCTAGGATTAGCTCAAAAAATCATTATCTAAGAATGCTCAAAATCCTAGGTATAAAGGATTTAAAATAGAGAATTATGGTCTTTTATGATATAATGGTAGGATGCATTTGTTATATTAGGAGAATATGAGGAGAATAGTACTAAAGGAACTACATAACTCCCCATATTCAAGACATACATGAGTAACCAAGCTCATGGAAGAGCTTATACTACTTTATTTTTAAAAGGAATCAAGAAAGATGCAGTGGATTTTGTGTCATATTATCTATAATGTTAGCGTGTGAAAGTTGAAAATGTGTATCTAGTTAGATTATTGTTGTATCTGCATGACATACCAAAATATAAGTGGAAGGTGATTAGTATATACTTTATCTAATGTTTACTATTATCATGGAATAGACACAACATGATCTTAGTTGTAGTTGATAAACTAACCAAAATAACTCATTTTATACTAAGCAATTTGACAAATGATGCACTTACTCTTGCAAAGATATTTGTAAAGGAAGTGTATCATTTACATGTATTTTTGGAGGATATTATTTTAGATGATGATTCAAAGATGACTTATAGGTTTTGGTTAACTCTGAATTTAACTTTAGTACACAATTAAACTTTAGAACTACATATCACCCACAGACTAATGGTCAAATTGAGGAGTTAATCAGGTGTTAGAGGATCACATTTGTATTTATTTCATGGATAAAAAATATAAGTGAGAAGAGTATTTTATGTTGGTTTAGTTTTATTATAATAAATCATAACAATCAACTTTAAATATGACACTATTTAAAGCATTGTATGGAAGAAGGTGAAATATACTAATCAATTGAGACAAGTTGGAAGACAAGGTAGTCTTTGGTCCTAAGATGATTTCATAAATGTAATATTAAGTCAAATCAATCAAGTAGAGGTTGGTTGAGACCAATGATATGCAAAATAATTATGTTGATTTGAAGAGAATAGCTAGATAGTCTTTAGTAGGTGATAAAGTGTTATTATGGGTTAAGGCATATAATAACTTGATTAAATCAGGGAAGTCTGTAAAACTTTCACCAAGATATGTGGGACCCTTTAAGGATTTATAAGTGGTCAATTATATAACATATAGTCTTGCATTAACACCATCTCTATCTTTATTGCATAATTTCTTCCATGCATCTTATCTTTAAAAGTATATAGCCGATCCTTTACATGTGTTGGATTGGAACGTTTTGCAATTTCTAGACCTTGGGGTGGTCATGGTAGAACCAATTAGAGTAACTGACACTTAAAAAATTCATTTGTGTAATATATAATTGTCATAATATAAGGTCTTATGGGAATAATAATTTTATAACAGTGCCACATGGAAGGACTATGATGAGTTCTATAGGTGATTTTCACTTTTGTTTGCTTGATTAATTGCTTCATACTATGTTATTTTTCTACTAAATAATGTTTTTAATTTAGAACTAGTGTTTAAATAAATGTTATTAGGATGCTGACCAACTTTATAGGGGAAGGATGTCACATCTCAATTTTTCACTAAGTTATGTACCTAATTATTCATGGTTTATTATGGTTGATAAATTTATTTATTACTATTTAACTAAGTTGTAAGTCATAGGATATTATGGGATAGTTGTATATTGTTTTGATTACATGATTTCATTGATATGAGTTAGTTGAATTGTATATTATTTACATTAAAATCATGTTGATTAGTTGTTGCAGTAGTATTTTATAATATATATCATGATGTTATGGGCTAACTACCTTCTTTTTATGATTTAGATGTAGGAGAGATTAATCCCTTAGAGCATGATGGAGGGAGAGCAGCATTGGAGAGGGTGGCATAGATGGAGGTGATTGGGGATGATAGAAGAACAACTAGAACCCATGCACATACCATGCTAAAAAACACTCATGATATGCATTGTTTGATTTATTAGATTTAGTATGCCTTTGATGTTATATGCATTTAGATAATTAATTATGTGTGTTCTTTATGATTTAGTTCAATTTAATACTTATGTGGAATTAATATTTTAATATTGAATTATGGTTTTTATACGTAAATTGAGTGTATAATGTTTTTGTATGATTATGTAATGTTATTTTATTTATGATTTTTAATGTTTTACAAGAAAATAAATCTACGTGAATAATATCTATTTACTACTATTTATAGACTAATTGAAATTTATTTATAATGTTTTAGAACATTAGCTATTTATCATTATGATATTTTGGAAATATAATTATTAGGCCTAACACCATAATATATAAAAGATAATTAAATACATTTTATAGTCTATATAAAGTAGTAATAAAAATGACTACATTGCTATAATACTATTATGTTTTGGTATAGTAATTGTTTGATACACCATTTGAGTTGAAATAATATCATTGAATTTATGCTAAGTCACTTTATTATTCAAATTTATAATAATTCATTATTTTTAATAAGTTATTACAAAGATTTAATTGATAACCTAAACTATCTTAATAATTAAACCTAGTTAAATATTCAAGTGCCTAGACTATGATAATGTTTGAGGTGTTAATTATCATTGGAAATTATGCAAATAGTGGAATT
>JARHVA010000496.1:1582500-1635000 GCA_037957365.1 Torreya grandis
ATAGTTATTATTGACTATTAAATTAAGTCATAAAATACTGAGGGATAGGACACTATTATTATATTTATACATCCTCCTAATAAGTACACCAAGTTGTATAAATTAAAGATTATGTTTCATGCGGCTATGAATTTTTTTTATGAGATATTGATTTCTATAATTACTATGACTGGATGTTTGTAATTGAGTAATGTTTACATAAAAATAATAGACTATGATATTGTTGTTTGGTCATAGAACATTTGAATCTACTTACAATTTTTTTAACATGTAGTCTAAGTATATATATTATAGTCGATTGGTATAGACTGTACTTGTTTATATTTTTTATTTATGTGATAAATAAGATAGTTGAGATTCATTACATATGTTTGATGGATTAAATGTATATACTTTGATTATTTATATATTTAGCATGTGTTATGCCTATTGATAAGAATTAATCTATATGAATATGTTGGTTATATATTATATTAATGAAATCTCACATTTTTGGTACTAATTAAGTAGTGAGACAAAATTCACTAGCTTACTTAGCATCACCAATGCTAGATGAAGATAATTTGATCAAGTGGTGTGTATGAATTTGACTGATCCTAAAGATCAATAACTATTAAAAAAATTGGCCAAAGTAATGGTGAGGTCAACATTATCATTTCATATGTATGATATACATGTTTATGATACATCATGTTATAGCATATTTCTTTATGGTACACATCATATCCTAGAAATCTTATAGCACACAGGTACTAGCTTGTCTCTTTGTATTCCCACACCATCACTATCTACCCATCTATGAAGGGAGGGACATTCCATGATGGTCTATTATGAAGGGGATCAATGGTCCATGGTTAGTGTGGAAAAGTGATCGAATGATTCTCTCCCTCCCCATAGCAGTACTTATTTTGAGACTACACTTGATATTACCACAAATACTGGAATTCAAGGAACTCATGTTCCATGGAGCCTTATTTATTGTATTATATGTTTTTATTATTGAAACATTATTATTAATGAAAATTAAATATTTACACATTATACATTGATAGTAGTGGTTATATTATTGTACCATCCATGGCTATAAATATATAATTACTTTCTATATTTAGTTATGTTTGTTTCATATGATGATAGTGATCAGTAACTGATAGATTTTACATGTTTATTTTAGTTAACATACTTAGTGTGTTATGATAGGACCACTAATTAAATTATTATGGTGAAATATAATTAAATAATATGTGTAATTAATTTTTTTAAAGTTATGTTATTCTAAGTAAATCCCAGTGGGGATGTTACAAATTAAGGCTCAATATATAGAGAAAGTAAGAGAGAAGAAGAGAAGGGCATAGTAGAGAGAGAGATGACAAGTGTTTCATGAGTTAAAAATAAGAGAGGAGTTATGAAACTACCTCAATAGGTCCTAAATTCCATCTATGGTTCTTCTAAAGATTTTTCCTTACTCCAAATAGCATAGCTGTTAGAATGTTTACTTAACACCTTGACTAACTCTCTAAATTTGACATTTAGTTTGGCTTGTTGAATGACAAGTGGAATTATTGATGGTCAGATCAGGTTGAGTTAAATACTTTTTTCTAATCTTAACACATCTCAATTGATGTCCTTAGGTTCTCTTTGACACATCATTTCCTTTTCTTGATAGGTGTCTAGAAGACTCTTCAACTATTTAGGCCAATCTTGCATACAAGCATCAAAACATGAATTCCTATTCTTTAGATCATCTCAATTTTGTTTATCACATATTAAACTCATATTGGACCCAAAAAAATCATTTTTAGGTCTCAAACTAACCCAATAACTTGTTCTCTACCAAAAGCTCCAATTAGGCCTCATTCCTTGTAGCCCTAAAATCATGCAAAACTCCTTGTTTATACAAAATTATGAATGATACTAATAATATAAATGCATATTTTAGGACCCAATATTTCCTTACAATTTCATGTCCTAAGAGTGAGTGGAAGTGTACTTTTCCACTACTTCTCTCTCCTAAATAGGTCTTAATTAGGCCTCCTTACCTAGAGACTAAAAATTGATTATATAGTATTCCCACACATGCTAAACCACAAATAAACAATTTATTTAGATATATGACCTCCTCCCCATTATCCATGTCAATTTTTAAGTTTTGACACTTTGTACAGACCTCCCAAGTAGCTAAAATAGTCTTTTTTGGTTTATTCCTTATAGTTCCATACCTAAAAGTACAATCCAATGGAATGGGGTGATGATCAGGGGGAGTATTATACATTATTTAGGTAATTTTATAGTTCATACAATCAATTTATAGGAATATAAATGCATTTCTCTTTCATCAAGTCATTCTAGCATGTTTGGATAGCCTAAAACTACCTCAAGGTCTTAAAGATTATTTATACATCTCAGGGCATTAATCCACAAACCAATTCTGAAAATTGAAATGAAACTAGTCTATATAACTTTCCATAGGATCCCAAGGTCCCATAAAACATATTTTTACCATACCAAGCAAAGGAAGGTAGCTTTTTGGGCTACTAGTAGGCATTATATGAGGTCTAGGAAGGACTGAGGCTTGTAGGTGCATATTCTAAGTTTGGTTTAAGCTCAAAACACCTCAATGAGGTTTTTAATGTACTCATTTAAATATTGAAATGGTTATATTATTACATCCCTTCTGTAAACTCTGCTACATCCTCATTGGTGTATGCCTAGGGTTCATGAGACAACTTGTATAACATACCCTAGTTGATTGTATTCACCTATTTATCTCATTGTCAAGGTTCTAGGTCCTCATGGGATACTTTTATATATCTGTCAACATATCCTTGGGTTCCATAAGACTTCATTATCTGAATAGACAATCTTATCATCACTTTAAGACATGCATGACTATGTGATCTTCATTGAATGCCTTGGCTGGGTTGTAGGTGACTGTAAGGTTTAGAGAGCCTTTTGGTTATTTTAAGTTGAACATCCTCTTAAAACCTCTTTGATCTAAATATTACCCCTATAATTATTCATTATTTCACCCAAACTCCAACTCCTACTAGCCATTTCTTTAGGTCTCCCTAATAGGTTTGCCTAGGTAATTAGACTTGTGTATGACTAAATAAGGTTTATCGTGAATTACATTATTTTTTGATTGAAGTTGAAGATCTTAAATAACTATGGTCATCACCATAAAATCACATTTAACTATCTTATTCTCCCTTAGATCTCTTGAAGTATTTTATACCTTTTAAATAAGCAACTACTCTCGTGAATTTAGGTAGGACTGTGTATGCAGGGACTATGTACATAATTTTTAGGGTTTTACTTTGACATCCATTTTGAAACTCCCTTTGATATCATGGATTAAAATATATTGATAACTTTTTTCATCATCAGTTTATCCATAATCATATGTTTCAAACGTACTCTACTTATGTTTAACTGAGTTACTACCCTAACAACATGTAGGTTTCCATAAGAACAATCTAAGTGATTTTGAGGTGTAAGAAGCTTCTCTCTTCCAAACAGTGATCATCTCAAGATTTTTTGGATTTTTTATAAACTAAAAACTCCTAAAACTACCCAAAACATTTTCCTATCACACACTATCCAAGGTAACCTTCTTAATAAATGGTTGTAAGTGTTAATTGGGATAGTCTAACTGTATTTAAGGATTTTAGGTATTTAAAGTTAACATAAAACCTATATTATTCAACCTATTTGAGAGATCATTTTCATTTTATACAAGGTTCAATTCAACTTTTGTATCACTTTCAACCTTTTTCTCTTTGTTTGTGCCCTCTTTCTCTTGATTGTATGTGTATAGCTACAAATGTCCATTTTTATGATTAGAGTGTCAAGTCTATATAGTGTGACCTTCTTCAACTAGGGCATTAAACATCTAAAAATGAATAAATCATAATATGTCTCCTCTAGTATCATTACCATCTCCATAGAGTGTTTTTAAGGCATCCTACCACATTTTCCTTCAATATCTCCCTACATAGTCCTATAGGTGTGTCATAGACTTCTTTATTTTATCATCAACTCTCTTTGACCTCAAATGTCTTAGAAATATTCATTTAAATATGAAATTTTTTCACTTTAAACCATCACAATGATTTCATGCCAAGGCATACAAATTTAAATATTTACACCATTAGATTTCTCTTGAAGTTGCAAACCTGCATGTCTATAGACCTGTAGGTTTGTAACCATGTGTATAGGCATTTGAAAAGAGTAAACATAGTTTTTAGGGATAAAATATCATGTCTTAATTGTATTAATTCATTAATTAATATTTAATAACTCTCATCTCTTTGGAAACACATATTTATATTAGACCCACTCAATTCATTCTATTATGCAGACACACTAGAATACAATCCAAAAGGTGAATGAAGGTGTGACCCATTTGAGACTAGTATAGAATTTTTATATAATCATAAGAACATGAATGGATTTAAATTATTTTATAATAAAATTAATAATAAATTAAATGCATTAGACCTTTTGGAGAACCTTAAAACATAGAAATATTGATAATCACCTACAAATTATACATAATAGCATCACTCTTTGACAAATTACCTTCCACACATGCCAACCTGGTGGATTAACATGTATGATGCATTTAAAAACCTATTATATCTCATTAAAATTGGTTTAATTCATCCAAAGAGTTAACACTTGCACTGGAGTTGAACAAAACTCAGCCTATGGGGATTTAATCCTAAAAAGATTAGTTTAACTCCTTAACAAAATTTCATAAATATAATGATCTCTATAAATTTACAAATTCCATATATTTTAATCCCATATGGTTATAAAACTATGGATAAATTCTTATCCCCCAAATCCACCTACATAGTCTATACCATGCAATTGAAAATAACCTTCAAGAGCTTGTAAATAGAGCGATAGAGGAGAGAGATATTTTTTTGAAACTTTGAGACTTGAAATTTCTTTTAATGATTTTTTATGACCTATGGAATCTCAAGGAACACCTTTTAAATTTTTTACCTGCAAATGACTTTAACAAGTCCGTACAAGTCTCTTAACACCTCTCTTTGGCATTAAAACTCAAGATTCTAGCCTTTTTCTAACTTGATGACAAGTGTGGAAGTTTTTTAACTTATCCAATGTATTTTTAAGGTGTCTTTTATGTATTTATCTCTTGGGTAACTTTTACACACACGAATGTTAGTAAAAATCACTTTTTCCTCATTTTCACTAGCTTAAAGTTCACAAATGAACCTTAAACACTGAAATATCATGAAATGTTATGAAAAAGTGATTAAGACATAAAATGAATTTTATATACTAATAAAAACCTATTACACCACTTGACCAAGCCTTATCTCTCCATGACATGTCTAGACCACTATATGACCAAAATAAGACATTACCTTAACTTCTCTAAACTTACCATAAATAATGCTAATAAGGTATTATGAAGACTTTTAGGGACAATATAAGGCATAAAAATACCACATGATAAATATATGAAAATTTCAAATTATATAGGTTGACCCATTTTCACTTGAGGTCAAAAATTTGGTCAACAGTTACCATTTTTCAATTTGTGATTCTAAGAAGGAACTAATGCTAGTATTTATTCCCCCTACTTCCACTATTATCATAAACTAAAATACCTCTTGTGAATTTGTGAATCTATTTTTAGATAATTTAATCTTTAATGACATAAAAACCCACTAATAAACTACTAAAAATGTTGCAATGGGTGTATATCATAGGATATTTTCAATAACATTGTCTTGAAATGTGGTTAATATGACTATAAAATTTTAAATAGATCCTACACATTCTCTTTTAATTCAAAAATAATATGTTTCTGAAATTATTGAATATGAAATTCCTTATTTATTTCATTATGATATAATATATATTAGTTAGTAAAATACTTCTCATACAACCATCATTTTGTTAAATATAGAATATACCTCTAAATCTGGACTTGTAGTATCACCATTTATGGTCTTATAATTGATGGAATTGGATTCCAATATTGATATTATTTATTTTTAACTAGTTTTATATTTTATTCCAATATTTTTATTATAGGTTTTGAATTAGTGTGATATCAGATTGATTTCCAATATCTCTATTATCAGTTCTATGTAGTGTGATATTAGATTCCAAGGTTTTTATTATTAGATTCCAACTAGTGAAAAATTAGGTTATAATTATAATATTGATCATGTAATTACACTTATTTGACCTATTACTACTTATTAATAGTTTTCATAGTGACACCCCAATTTTATAATGGTAACTCAACATAAAAAAAACATAACTAAGGTGCATAACTTGATAAATAATTAAGTCAACTTAAAAACACTTTAAAAGTAACTTAGTTTTAAAACACTTTTCCCTCTAAAATTGGAGTAATAAATCTCCACCCTAGATAAAATTATATCTCAACGATTGGATTGGACAAACACTAAAAGTTTCCCTAATCCATAGTAATGATGCATCACACAAAAGTGAACCTAAGTTTTATAGGCTCATTTTCATCATAAACAAATATGTGAGGAGGAGAGTGATAGAGGGGAAAGGATTGTTTATGCCATATCCATCCTCCTCTAATTTAACTCCAAAAAGTCCTCTGTGGGCCCTCTTTTCATGGATGACTAGAGGCATCATAGTTTTAGTGTAGATCAAAAGGGTTGTAGTCCAATTGGTGAGGATGATGGTTTGTAGTCCATCCACTAAGATATAAACCCCTATAAATACCTAACATGGAGAATCAATTGGATAGTGCCAAGATCATTCCCTAGGTGACTTTGATTTATTGGATGCCCCTAGTTATGGTTGCTTAGTAGAATAAATGTTATAATTTAGGTGTATGCTTACTCATTAATTATAATATGATATATGTAATCCAAAACATGGGCATATATGTTAATATCTATTTAAATTCAAGCTTATACATCAAAAAAAAGAAAAAAAATATGCATTATTTGTTTGATTTGTTTTAATATTTTTTTCCAGATTCATACACCATGTAAAATGAGAATAAATATTTTATAGAAACATTAAGTTCAATATTAATAAATTTATCCACCATGTTCTAGGCCTGACATTTTTATTTATTTTATATTTTTAAGCATACTTTTTAGGTTAACAAAAAATCAAAACATTTTTAACATCATCCTAATTTCATCCTATGAATCTATAATGTACATGAAAAACAAAACATTAATTAGATGTACGTGACTATATCTCAACAACAAAAATGTTTAAATGCATTCTACATAGAAATCAGGATTCCCTGTCAGTCATCTTTTACCCTTTCCCTTGCATAACTCAAACAACACAAATAGGGATGGGTTTTTTAATACATCATTTTGTAATAATGAACCATGCAATGAATTTTTTGTCAATCCACTACTATTATACAATAAAAACCCATATTCTTCAATGACCAGTTCTTTGAGCTTCCTAAGACACAAAGCCAATGATGTGACTATGTAATTTTCACATTCAATAAATGGTAGGCCAAAGTTTTCAATACACCTATTATTATGTCCATGTGAAATAATACTAGTCAAAGTAACTAGGAGGTTCATAGCCTTACTTATTTACTTAGATTTCTTGTCATTCATTTGGAAATTATAATGGTATCCATTTTATCATGCACAATGCTTAAGAATACATGAGGTTTTCCCTATGATTATAATATGTGGGAATAGTAATGTAAACATGATCTTTGAATGTATTCATTATTTCATTAAGTTCCTCTTCAAGTTTTGAGAGTGTTTCTTCACATTTGGTGGCTCTAGGTTTTTTGTACATAGTTTTACACTCATCACACTTTGTGAAGAAATTGTTTTTTCCAATCGAAACATGATGACAATTTTTTGACTATCCTTATTAATTTTGGCTATGAAACAAGAGGAAAGTTAAAAAACTTGATCTCCTTATTACACATATTTCACATTAAAGTGTGGGTATATAATGTAGGAATTAGTGTTTGAGGAACTTTGATTCCATCATGTCCTACAAATAGAGTAAAATGTGAACAAATATCTAAGTTTATTTTAATCATTATTGATATGCAAGAAATTTTTGTGGAGGTATTCAACCTTAGTTTATCTTTCTTTGTGTTACCATTTATTGCACATTTGTCACCATTTATCTAGTCATATATTTGATTATAGAAGGTTCTCCTTGGGTGCCCATTAGCTGTGTTCCATGCATTTTGATAGACATCCATCCCATCAAATTTCATTTGTGTATCTCCATAGATTCCTCACTAATATTAAATATGGAATTTGTTTTTAACACATCTAAAACAAATTTATTCATGGCCTATTCATTCATGGATGTAATTTTTTACCTTAGAAATTTGACTAAATAAATAGGAATTTATTTTAGATAGTCTAATTTTCAGCAATGCTATCCACATTTTCCATTTTATCATAAAACATTGATAGTTTTTTATCCTCATCAAACTTTTGATATGATGAAATGGGTAGAGTGACATATAAATTTTAATGTTTTTGAGCATTGTACAATATTTTGATAACTTTTTTGTAATGATTGTAATTAGTGGCATGAAAAATAAACTGGTTATAGTTTGTCAATATTATAATGCATCCCGAATATGGACCTCAAAGCCTTCTGGGACTTATTTGAATCTAACATCCATGAGAGAACCATCTAGGTTGGCCAATTTTGAATTAGGCCATTGTATGAGATATCCTTCAAATAGGGAACATCCTTTGAAATGATGGTTGAATACTCTATCTATATGGACACCAAAGGTATTGAAATCTAATAATTTGAATTGTACCATATCTCCTATAAGTACATTTTTAATTTTTCCATTTGCAACATATTTTCTCATAGATGAGCACAAATGGATCAATTTGACACAACACCGATGAAATTAAAATCATATTCACCACCATGTATAAGGGATGGACCATCCAATTGATCACTCCATTTAAAAATTAGGTTGTTTCCTATTTCATAGAATATTATTTTTTTAATTGGCCATGCTATTAATTTCTTGGGTTATAGCAAGTTTGAGCATTCATAACAATAATTTACCAAATTTTAAACCATCACACAAAAATTTAGGGGTCCCAGTCTCTCTTCATAATTTTTTTGATCTTCTAGAACATGAGTTATAAACCCTTAGGCTATGTCATAATTTATATAAGAACATTTATGTTTGAGAAAAACATTATTTATAACAAAATAAGTTATATCATTATCCTATGTATTGACCCAAGTGATTTCAATTCCATCATTAAAATATCCCTCTAGTTTCATGATATCACTATCATCCTCTAAGATGCTATTTATGTGATCATTATGAATTGGTGTATTTGTTGAATCTTTGTGATTTGAAAATTCACTCTCTTCCCAAGAAATGTATTATCCTCTATTCTCGACATATACCAAAGTTTAAAATTC
Organism: Torreya grandis; assembly: GCA_037957365.1. Taxonomy (NCBI): domain Eukaryota; kingdom Viridiplantae; phylum Streptophyta; class Pinopsida; order Cupressales; family Taxaceae; genus Torreya; species Torreya grandis. The sequence continues at coordinate 1,591,939 of JARHVA010000496.1, forward strand.
ATCAACTAAAAAGGGAAATTTTACTTTTCCATCAAATACCATGTTAACATTGACAATAAGAAATCCTCTTCCCACATCTCTACAATTTATTCTCATCCTGATTGGATACACTCTTCCCATTGAAACTATGGTCCCTTTTTAAAAAAATCCACCTAATCATCCTCTTTAAATTCAAGAGACATTGATGTTATAATCCACAAAATAAACAACTTGATATAAAAATAAACCTATAAAGTATATTAATATAAATGTAATATAGTTCTTGATTCCACTTATTATCCATAATATATAATATTTTATATGATTTATCAATCAAAGTTCTTGATTTCACTTAATATTATTCTAATAGCTATTAAAGTTTAGCATGCAAAATTTTTGAAATAATATTTAGAGCATTATTATAGAATTTTTCCTAATTGGATAAAAAAATTATTTCTAATGTAGTTGTGTTGACATTCATTAAAAAATCAAAGTAATTCAAAAAAGGAAAAAAAAATCCTACCAACATTCCCCACCAATCAAAATTTACCACTAGAGAAATGCAAACAGGGCCAAATTTAAAAAAATCTAATTAATTTATTATTATATTAATATATGTAATAAAAATAATATATGATAATAATACGTATATTCTATTAATATATATTATTTTCCCAATTTTTTGCATTAATGATTAGACCATGTTAATGTGATTAATTTTGAATACAAACACTTAGTGACAAAAGTATTTCTTAAGTCTCAAAACTTAGGTTCCTGTTAGGCAACAAATGAATTCTAAATTTATTCCCAGTTTTTATTCCACTGAGTAGACCAAGTTGAAATGATGAATTTTTAATATAAACACTTAACCTAAAAGTGTCTGTGTTGAGCCTCCAATTTGAAAATTTTCTTGAGTATTTAAGTCTTTTTATTCCATTTACCAAGTCCATTCTCAACTCAGGTTATTTTGCCTATCCATTGATTAGGGGGTACTTGGTGATAAATTTTAATCATATAAAATAAATGTTCTTTGAACTCATATATTCCTTACTCATTTCACCTATTTGAGAAATTAATTGTTATATGAACTCACCAATTATCGATAAAATGAAATTAATTGATTAAACATTTATTAAAATTTTAAAACTTAAGTGATGTTGAATGACACCATTTCTATAAATAAATTGATGAAAGATTGTTATGAATCAAGTTGTTTCTTGATATCCAACATTTTTATGTTTTGTTGGTATAAACTAATAAAGTGTTTAATGAAATTTTAAACATTTCATAAAGCCTTGCATATCTTGATGAAACCCAAATCACTAAAAAAATCCCTAAATGCATGGAAATGCATACAAAAATCTTGTAGATGAATTTTAAAGGTTCTCATTTGTAACATAAAAATTGATGATTATTTATCTTCACATCAAAATCTCTTAGTACTCAATCCTTACATGAAGCTTTCTTTTATGCTTCCATCAACCCTTAAATCCACCTACAATAGTAAATTCTACCTTGAAATCTCTATGATTCAAGAAACTCTAAAGCTATAGAATTCTTGCTTATCCATTTCCTCTATTTAATTTTTATTTGAGGATATATATCAATACAATAAAAATTCCAGTTTAAATAAATTAATTCCAATTCATCAATACAAGTTAAATCAATAATGAGTGAAATCATTTCAAATTTATACCATCAATCCATGAGTGGTGTCTTCATACTTCCAAAAAGAGAAGAGTAATTTTAAATGACCAGATAAATTGGTGAAGTTCATTTTGAAGAAAATAAGGATGCATGAAAAATGGGATTAGCCCAATTTTGGTTGAAATACAAGAAGAAAGGACCATCCAAGGTGCCAAATTTTTTGCATAGAACAAACTTTGATGATGAGTTGTCAGATATAATAATTCTCTTTAATAGAGTGATGGGGCATGCAAATAATGGCACATTACACATCTAGATGTGTTTATTCATAAATATAATTTGTGATGAAACATAATTTATAAATTAGGCCATATCATCAATGATAATCTTAAAGAATAATTGGTCAAATCAGAGTCTACCAAATGCTTCTATATGACTTATTACATGTTCTAATACATTGAAACCATGAAAATGTTTCCTAAACTCACACCTGACAAAGTATACACCCATATGAATACCATTTATGAATATTAACCTCAATTGGTCTTGGAAGAAATATAAAAAAAATTAAGGAGAGTGAATGATGCCTTCACTATGCTAATAATAAGGACATTAGAGGGAAGTATTGTCATGTGGATCTCCTTTAAAGTTGCATCTATTGTTTCTAAACATGGCAGTTATTTAATTCAATTTACAATGTTCACATTAATGGGTTGGTTCATATCAGTAAATGATAAACAAAATAAAGGATCCAAAAATAGATAATTTTAGAAATATTTTATCACACCAAACAATTATTTTATTCCATATTAGAAACTTATATGGGACATTACATATTTATAGGAACATCATTCCTATATTCATGGAGATTATATCTCCATCAATCACTCACCCAAAATCCATTTGATTATGTAAACTCATACATACATATATTAAAACAATATACAACTAAATATCAACTAACCTATAATCATAATATTGTTGTAACAATATTACATTAACTAATTACTGACCAATATACTATTCACCTCTTGGTAAATACTCAAACTCACACAATGTAATAAACTAATCCCTAACAATATCCCCCCCCCACCCCTTTATTTTTTTACATGGCTCAAAAACATTCACACTCTCACCTATAGTATGTTCACCCCTTATGGCATGCCCTATTTGTCTCATGACCTTGATACAAAGAAATGATCATTGCTCCCATGCTTTTAATCAAGGTTACCACAAACCTTGACATGAATAGGAACACATCAACTATTCACCTCCTTTAGTTTTCTAGATCTACCACAAACCTTTTCAAGATCCATGAATTAACTTACATTGGTGTTTTCTATCCTTTCACAATGTTTTCACATTAGGTAATTATGTTTGGAATTTGTACACAAATTGCATTACTTTAACATGCATGTACTTTTATTTTTATTTTGAAAACACACATTGAAAATTATAAAAACACACTATACTACATATGTCACCAAATCATTCTAGACCCCATCATTGGTGACTGATAGGAGGCTCTAAAACCTCTAACTTCCATTTACTCCTTCTTATAGTGTCCTCCATCCTCCAATAGGTTACTGCTTACTTAGCCAATGATGTTGTGAAGCTCAGATACATGAATTTTTTGAGGAAAAATCCCCCCATAGTTAATCTCAGATAAATAAAATAAATACATTGAGATATTTAATAAGTAATAATGTAAATAAATTTTTAAACGACCTAACTTAAAAAATCTTGATGTGTATGACACAAGACACAATAAAATACTATAGAATTCTTATGAGATACAAGAAATTTATATTGACAACACTGAAGTATATATAATGACTTAAATATAAATGACAATTTATACAAACTTTTAAAAAATGATAAATCATTGATCTTAACAAATATATAGGACACGACACACACAAATTTAGATTTGTTCATATTCAATAGTAAATAAAAAATCACCCTATATCAACTTAAATTAAATTTAACACATAACTTAATAAACTTCTAGATAGACTGACATACCCATATAAATGTTTTGGTGAAAATGGTGACCAAACTAACATACCCATGCATGCTTGAAATTTATAGTGGTAGACTATATCACTTGCATGGATCATAGGTTAAGATAAAAATGTAGACAAAAAATTAATCTTAGTTTATAAACTATTCACATTTTATCCATAGGTGAAAGATCTATTTATTATGTGTAAAACGTATAATAGATTTTTAAAACTGTATGTACACAAGCACAATATTTAGCAGTAGATAGTCATGAGAATAGAAAAATGATGCAACAATAATAGGTGATTTAAAATATAATAAATGGAATAATACTTATCAGATTTGTCACTCCTCCATGAACTGAGATAAGAAACTTGATATGTAGTCTTTCATAGAATGATGTTGACCTGGATGATCACTAGAATGTATGGATATAGGAATGCATATTTATTCGACTGATACAACTTAGACCATGGATATAAATAATTGACTAAGTATTAGTGATCATAACCTTTACTAAATCTATCCAATAAATAAAATCTATAAATGTAAGGGAATAATAATAAACTACACTCCCAACAAAGTCTTGGTGCGTTATGCACACATAATGCCAAAAGACTAAAAATTAAATACACTAATATTTGTTTAATTAACTCAATTATCCATTATTCTAACTTTCCACAAAGTACTATCATCCTCAAGGGAAAAGTCATGAAATACTTCTCCTTAATAAATATCATTGATCCATTATAAGATCCACCCACTCTGATACCAGATGATGGGGTTGGTTTAGATAAGTGTATGATAAACAAAATAAAGGAGCCAAACACATACAATCTCAAAAATATTTTATCACACCAAACTATTATTTTACTCCATATTACAAACTTATACAACACATTACATATTTATAGGAACATCATTCCTATATTCATAGAGATTATCTCTCCATCAATCTCTCACCCAAAATCCCTCTAAATATGCAAACTCCTATAAACATATATTAAAATAATATACAACCAAATATCAACTAACCTATAATCATAATATTATTGTAAAAATATTATTTTTGACTAATTACTAACTAATATATTATTTACCTCTTGGTAAATACTCAAACTCACACAATGTAATAAACTAATACCTAACATACATATATCATAATTTGAGGTTTTCTTGGATTTCCATACAAATTCCCCTAATTTTCCAATGGAAAGTGGTTCTAATTGAAGTGTGTTATCAAGTTATAAAAACCAACATGAAGTGTAAACAAAATAAATTAGCTAGAATCCCTTTTCCAATTGGTTTGCATTATTATATATGAAAGAATTAATTTGATGATCATAGTATTAAAAAAAAATTGGTCAACATTAAAATGTATTTATATGAGTCTAAGAGACCTAATTTTGATATCAAGGCTATATGGCATCAAAATTATGACTAGGAACAAGCTACAATCATATTTTTCATATGGAAGATTATTGGGTAGATTGTGAGAATGATTTGAGGTGAGGAAACAAGATTAAATGCAAATGATATTAGGCTAGCTAAAGCCATAAAGATTGGAATGGGTCACTGAGGGCATTGTAGATGATTCCAATAATTTGATTGACCCTAATTATGAAAATAAAATATAAGTTCTCAATCTAACACAAATAAATTGGGATATCAAAGAGGTATCTGACTTGGAGGAGTGGACCAAAGTTTTCTTTCAAAGATATTGAGCTTGGTTTTTAAATAAGGTATTTGGGCACATTGTAAGAGGAAGTTTTTAAAAAAAGAAGGATATTCTCTAGAGATATATAAAATGTGACTTTCTCTAGATCATTTCCTTAAGATGCTATGTATACATGATGCAATCTAATATTAACTTATGGAGTGATAGAGAAGATCCTAATAAAAATTAAGTGCCAAAGAAGATGTGTGGTGATGATGTAGCACCCAGGAAAATCCAAGTTCACTTACCACTTATCCACCCATGATTCCATCCCATCATCTTGGATCACTTTCTCAAGTGCACATGTATGATTCACCTTTAATTCCATCTCCTACACATGTTGAATCTCTAAATGCTCCTCTTCTTCATGCTTCTTCTCCACCTCATATCCCCTTTCCCCTCCAAATAAAACCATTGTTGAGGTATTTGTAATTTTCGTAGTTTATACTCAATAATCAACTCCTCTTGTTTATCCCATTATTGCCATTAATAAATAGATGGTTACTTCCTCGATCCATGTACCCTCTCTATGGATTAAAAAATTGGTAAAAATAAAAGGAAGGTTTCCAATGCTATTTTTCCTAGATTTTATTTAATTTCCATTTTTTTAAAAATAGACCCTCAATCTAAGAAAGGCAATACCACTTTGAGGCTTATGACATATTTTTATAAAATTGATCAATATATTTAACTTTAAAAACTAATTACATATAAAAATAAGGAATACATGACTGTAATAGATTAAAATATAACGCAAGTGGACTTAGGCCCATAAATTCATGAAGGAGATATCCATAATTTTCAAATGTTTACTACTAAGTTGATTTAGAGGAATGAGGAGGATAAAAATCCAAAGAAAAACTTAAAGAATAGGTTTGTAGTTTATATACTTATTTCAAGTCCATCATTAATGAAATAAAATAACCCATTGATGTAAATCACATCACCTAAATCAAACAATTACCCTCTAGTGATTATATTTTGAATGAAGATACCATTACTAGAATTGGTCAATATCAAAGATATAAAAGATTAGCATAAAATTGGGTTGAACAAGTAACGTTAGATGGTTTTAAAATTATTGAAGAAGCTATGAAAGTTGATGTTTTGATGGAAGAGATAATAAAATGATCAATGGTGAAATTAATTTATTTAAAATAGAAAAAAATTATTGGATAAAATAATCAAAGATTTGAAAGAAATGGCACTAGCTAGTGAGAAGATAATGATTTTTGAAGGAATTTTCTATAAATCTAAAGAAAATTCTTCTCATGTTTGGTCAAAAAGTGTAAAATGGAAATTGAATTCACTATAATAAGCTCTTGGGTATTATGACATTGTCATCAAGATTTGTGATGACATGAGATCTAAGACAAGGGAAAATATGGTCTTTTCATATTGAATTGATAAAATAAGGAGAAACTCAACTCCTCACTGTCACTGAGATGAAAGAGGATTTTTAGAAGATGGTCAAATAAGAGATATTTAACAAATATTATTTCAAATTGCAATCTATGAATAAACTTCATCATATATATTCTACACTTGTATAGTGTAATAAAAATATTCTTGGCTATATCAACCAAAGAAATGAAATAAAGGAGGCAATGAAAATATGGCAGGTATGTATTTCAAACATAGTTTTACCCAAGCATAGGGGAGATTATAAATTTTTACAAACATTCTAATTATACAAGTTGAGTACTTCTAAAAAAAATCAGCCACAATAGTAGCAAATATCTACTACAAATTACCATGCATCTCTAAGTGACAAGAGTTATTTCCCTCCTTCATAAGTTTCTCTAGGCTCCTATTATATTTTATTGTTTCTCATGGAATACTTGTTATTATGATAAATTATTAGTTCTATTTTTGGTATAACAATGAATTTAAGTATATGGTTTAATTCATTATAGTTTTTACATTTATAATTAAAAGAAATTGAATATTAGATGTGTGCTTCATTGTTGACATAGAATTGCTTATAATATATATCTTAGGATTAATTAAGAATTAATATAATATGTTTTATCTATATATTACCTTGAAAATAATTTATATGATTGCTTATATTTCCCTTGACATTAATATTAAGGTTAAATTTTAATTAATATAAAATGATACACTAGGACTTGCATATATATAAATTTAGTTTGACAATGGATAGAAATATATATGAAATAAATATATTTTATCCATATATGGTTTTGTGTTTCATACAATAAATTATTTTGTATTTGTGACAATATTAACATATGTAAATCATTATTTGACCCATTTTTTAAAAAAATATATACTTGAATGGATATGCTCTTGGATATTAAAAAAGGTAATTGATGATACTTTTATTTGGCATTTTAATAGAGTATATCTCAATGGATCTGAATTTAAAACAATTTATTTTTTTCAAATTACAAAGCACACTAATCAATTTTAAATGTGTTCAACATGAATGGTGTTTTAATTCATACAGTTCACAAAAAAGAGGTTTTTGGAAAGAAGATCAATGTAGCAGGGGTTTTTGAGCTTCAAAAAAATACTACCTCCTTTGACCAAATTAAGGAATTTATTGCACATATGTTTATATTTTTTCAAAATTAGTATATGTACATCAACTAATTAAAAAAACATAGACAAATTAATGATCTCATTGCTTCAATAAAAAAAATTGACATGAGATAACTTTGAATTTATATATACCCAATAAGATCATGGATCAATTTGCTCAAATGATTATAAAGGTTTCCAACAACCCATAATATTTTAAAAACAAATTAAGTTCATTTAAAAACATATAAGGGGTATATATAATAAATTCAATATAATTCTAGTTGATTAATCTTACAATAAAATATTCATAATGATAATGGTAATTATATCATCACAAATACATTTAATAGTTATTTATATGAAGACAATTACTTGATGCATGAATTATGGTCAATGTTACTATATGTAAAAGATGTCACAAATGTAATGAAATATTAAATACATTACATTGATCAATATGATGTTTACATTGATACATGATATGATTATTATATTGGAATCATAATACTTAGTTATGAAGTAGTTATACATATATGTATCAGGTTTAATCCATTATGTGAAAATACTTACCTTTTGATTTTTAATTCATGTTGTGAATAATTATTAGTTTTGTGTTGATTATAATTGCATTTGAAGACAAATTTTTTTATCTCATGTTGTCAAGCACATAAAGTATCAATTTGGAAAATCACATTGAAAAGAGAACCATATTAGGAAAGTCAACTCTAGAGATAATATGTGGTATCTAAAAGAAGGATGTAATCCATGCTAAATCTAAAAAAAAACCATGAGTCAGTTAAATGGGAAACATGAGATTATAACACTATGAAGGTACATTGAATGAATTATACAAAAAAATTATTAAGGTTCAATCCATAAAAGATCAATAATGAGATCAATTTGTCCTTGATTTTCCAAAGGAAAACAAAGAGGATGACCAATAGTGAAGTAAATATGAAAAATTTATAGATTTATTTCATGTATGCATCTTTATATTCCTATGAAAGCATTTCTATGTATTCTTTTCATTTTCTTGGACATGTTAAAAATTTTCCCTGGATCTTTTTGTTATTACTTATGGGATTATGCAACTATGTAGTGATTTTTTCATCCAACATATATAATAATAATAATAATAATAATGTAATATATAAACTATATTAAATATAATAATATATATTTTTCTAACATTATAATAATATTTTATTTTATTTTATTATAATACTTATTACTAATCAATGTATTAATTTATAGACATTAGTACACAAATTATATCTATATATGAGTACACACATTAAAAAATATTTAAATTATGGAAAGGACCATGTGGTGAAGTATAAAATGAGTATATAATTTTATAATCAAATCATAATGGGGATTAGGAATAAATCTAAACCAAGTTTTATCCAAGATCTAGAGAAAAATGCAGTTATTGCTCAAAGTTTTAAAGATACAAGGTGGTTTGAGTTTCTTGAGAAATTAAAAAGATTAAAAGAGAATGTTTTTGAATAATTCACATAAAATTTTGGTGAGGAATTAACCACAATATGGGTGTGAAGATTTAGGAAAATCCTTTTGTCATAATTAATATTTTTGTATCCCAGAGGAGGGATAAGACTTTGTTGACAGTAGAGCCCTCTAAAGTCAATTAATTAAATATTTTATGTAAATAAAGGGAACCAATACCTAAGTTAATTTATGACAAAAAATGGTAAAATTAAAGGTATTTTCATAGATAGTATTCTATAGCCATAGCAATTAGTATTTTTATGGGTGATGAAATATTTTACATGTGATGGCCAATATGCAACTATTTTAGGGTTTGGAATGAAAATGTTGAACCATCTTAGATATGGGATGGAACATATTAATTTACCTAATTTCCTAAATTATTCCCAAAAAACTATGGACAATAAAATAAAATAAGGATTAGGGCCTCTCAAGTATCATGGTTTAGTTTAATTGATTTTCAAGCACCAATTTTTTAGAAGACCAATAGGCAATAAAAATGGCACAATATTTTAATAAACAAGCACATGAATAAGGATTGTTCCAAAAAAATTACCTTAGATCTCTGAAGAATGAAAAAAGTAAAATTAACATATAATAAAGGTATAAACTCTTCTAATCCAGACAAATAAAATAATAAGACTCTTCTTTTCATCATATGAGGAATCATGCATGGTAACTAAGATTATTAAAAATATCCATCAAAATAGTGATACATTGATGGAGATACCACCCATTTATTCTCATGAATAATAATTCAATGGTGAGGCTAATCTACCTAAATTCCCTCAACCAAAATAGAGTAACCTAGTTGACAAAGTTAACACACCCATGCAAATGGATGAGGAAGGGCAAACCAACAATCTTATTGAAGAAGCAAAAACCCTTCAAGTAATAACATTATCTATAGATAAATTTTATTTAAAAATGAAATGAAAATACAAAATATGCCTTTAAATAACTCCTACAAGGGAGGGTTAATTTTATCCTCACATTACAATAAAATTTTGAGGAAGAAAAATTAAAATATCTTGTATATGACGAAAAATTTAAATAGTTGAATCAGGAATTGGGAAAGACTATGAAAGAGGCATTAGGGTATTCTCAAGAAAAATAACTAAACATAAAATATTTAGAATATAATCTTAGATAAAAGGAAACTGACACGAGAATGGTAGCACAAATTTTTTTAGAATGACATTATTGTGTTTCATCAATAGATTATATAGGCAAGAATAAGAATTGAGTTAAAAAATGTGAAATAGACTCTAATTATAAATCCATAAGAAAATGATAACATAGTGAAAACTTTTAGTATTTAAAAAATAGTAGTGACAAAAGGATTGAAATCATGGATAAACAAATGTTATGCATTGATAAATGTAGACGAACAAAATCAAAACTTAAAAGCAGATTTTGAGAAACTAAAAGAACAAAATGAAGTGCTGGAAGGTATATTGTCTATAGCCTACCAAGGAAGCTCTCTTTGCATGTATAAATCCCTCAATTTTATATGATGTATTCCTAAGTGAATGGTTCATTAAATATCATTTATTCAATATTTCATGAAAGTAACCACAATAATTTGATGACTAAAAATAATTCATGGAGGCATATGTGTAGCAATACTCAATTGCAAAACTCACTATGTGAATTTTTATTACATAAATTATTCCTTTTCCACATCAATAAATTCATGATAAATATATTTTTGGGATAATCTCAAATAAGATCTTACATTTCAATGTTGTAGAACCAAAAAGAATTGGATGATAGGATGGAATAATTTGATGTTCAAGAGGAAAGTGTAGGCCTCATGATGAAGAATCAACATCCATCTCCAGACCAATTTATTCCATATTTCAAATGTTAATCCTACATGTCTGAGCTAAAAGAGAATATGATTATAGAATGTATAAATCAATCACCTTCAATTTAATTTATTTAGCTTGCATAAGAATATGAAAGTAATCTCCACAAAAAATCTTAGGTGAGCACATAAAAAGGCCAAAATCCTTCTTAAAATAATAGATAAGCTAAAAAATAAATGGATTGGTATGAGATAAATGCCTTTTTTTATTTTTACTATATGTTCCTTCATGTCACTTAGATGGGTAACAACACCTATAAGAGTTTGAAAGATCGAAAGCTAAAGTTAAACAACACAAAGGACATGTTGATATTAGAATTAAAAATTGGGAAATTTTTACAAAGGAGTCAAATTACAATATACTCATAGAAAACCAAAGTATGGTTAGATACAAATGATGTTAATGTTGAGACCTTGCAAGGTCTTAAGTCAGGGGGGAATGATGAGACTAGAAATTATATCATCTAAAGCATAATTTACTTGAACATGGAAATTTTATATTATAACAATAATGTGAGGACATGGTAAAATTGTTAAGCACGGGATATACTGAGAGGGGGGGTGAATCATTATATCATATATCTTATAAAACTTTCCCTTTATCAAATTACACTTAATCAAACATTTAAGATATGCAATAAAACTCAAACAATAAACATCACACAAGATAGAGAGAGACACCAAATATAATGTGGAAACCCAATGTGGGAAAAACCACAGAGAACAATCTCAAGTATATTCATGAGAACAAACCCACAGGAGCACCATACCCCTTTGCCAAGTACCAACCCAGCTACAATTTGTGAGCACCAACCCACAGGAGCTTCAAACCCCTTTGTTGAGCACCAACCCAATAACTATTCATGAGCACCAACCCACAAGAGCACCAACCCCTTTGCCGAGCACTAACCCAACAACAATTCTTGAGCACTAACCCATAGGAGCACCAACCCCTTTGTGTATACCACACACCTATCTCTCAATGTTGCTATCTCAATAAATGATAGTTCACTACAAATCTCTTTCCTCTCTCTCACCTTTGCTCTTCTAAGCTAGATATAAAAAATACAAATCATATTCATCTCTCACAATTGCTCTTCTAAGCTAGATATTACAATATCAAATCAACCTCTATCTCCCATATTACAAATGGCTTCTCAAGCCTTTATTTATAGCTTTCCAAATGACCTTTGGCCTTCCCCCTTTGTGACCCTTCAATCCTCATGGAAAATGGTGCCAATCTTGGATGACCCTTCATATTCAAGCCTTTGAAAAGTCATGTGGTGACACTTCATGACCAAAAATGTCCTTCCCACTTTTGTCCTTATCTTTGGTGACTTTTCGTATTCTTCAAAGTGTCCCTTCATGAGAAAATGCACCCTTCCTCTTTTGTCTTCACTTGGTGACTCTTGGTATTCCGCAAGATGACTCTTCATGGGAAAATGCATCCCATCCTTCTTTTGTCTTTACCCCGTGGCTCTTCAACTTCTCCATGGGCCCTTCTTTTGTCTCATATGAAACCAAAAATATACTCATTAATATTAAATAAGTATTAACTCATATTAGCCAAGATATATTTATTACAAACAACATTAAATGCAATGGGGCCTTTTTCACCAATAATACTAGACCTTTGACATCAATGATAATATTTCCAACAATCTCCCCCTTTGTCATTGATGGCAACCTCAATCCTGAAACTGCCACATCTTGTCACCTACACATCTTGTCATCTAATAACATACAGTGACTCCCCCTTACTGTAGCAACCTGTACCTATTCCTTGTACCTATTTTTTGCACTTGTACTTATACCTTTACCTATTATTCTCCCCCTTTGACATCAATGGCAAAGGGCCTACCTGGAGCTAACACTTAGCTCCCCCTCAACTGATGCTAAACATCAATGGCAGGAAGTAATATAAATTACTCCCAACTCCTCTTGCCAATCTTTGAATGTATCCTTTGATCGTGCCTTTGAGAAGATATCTGACAATACATACACATTGTTCCCTGTCCTTTGAGCATCTACAATCAACTCATTTGAATCTTTTCTTCTAATCTCACAACCTTCTTTATGAAATTTTAATGTATATCCTTGATCACATATTTGACTAACACTCAACAGATTATGCTTAAGACCTTTTACATACAAAACATTTTGTCTTAGTTCTACCATAATCCAAACTCAAAGTACCTTTTCCGGCTATCCTGGCAGTGGTTTTATCTCTGAATCTCACTATACCACCATTGATATTCTTTAGAGATATGAATTTACTTTTATCTCCTATCATATGTCTCAAACATCTACTATCAATTAATCATGGCCGATCTTTACCTTTTACATGCAGGGTTGTCTGAACCATCATAGAATCTTCATGTTGTTTCTTCTGCCATGTACATGTATGAACCATCTCCCTAATGAATGGAGCTTTGAGATTCTGATCCTTCTTCTTGATGAATGGAGCTTTGAAGCTCTGATCCTCTTGACTGACTCAAACACGCTTATACAATATGGAGCTATGTGTCTGAAGTTGTTGCACTTGTAGCATACTATGGTCTCTTCATCAAAGCTTGATAGAGGAGCAAAAGAGTTGTGGCTTCTGCTTGACTCTACTTGACTTTCCTTCTCCTTATTTCTGAAATTGTTAGCTCTTTTTCTACATTCTACTTTCTTGTGACCATATCCATTACAATAAAAACAATAGCCATAAAAATAAGACCTATATATATATATATATATATATATATATATATATATATATATATATATATATATATATATCTTTGACCTGATTGCCTTTTGTAGCTTTGTTCCTTCCAGCCTTTTCTATTTGGAATGTCCTCTGTATTCTTCACTTCCCTTTTTTTTCCTCGTGTAAGAGCTTTAGCATAGCTATTTTTATTTTCAAAACCGATCCCTATCTTATCTGAATAAGCTTTTTGACTTTCTAATATCTTATTTAGAATGTTAGTGCTATCTTCAAATTTTGAATCACTGACTATTTTATCACAATCTGCTTTCTTAATATCTTCTTTTAAAGAGGCAATTTCAATAAAATACCTTTGACATTCTTTCCTTACTATTTCCAACTATGATGTGAGGTCTTCTTCATTCTTCTTGGCTTCTTCAAAGTGTGCTTGTAGATCTTCAATCATTTCCTTTGACTCTTGTTCATTTTTCTCGATCTGGCGCTTTAAACTTTGATTCTTCTTTTGAATAGCTTGTAACTCTTCTAAGGCAAAAATGAGCTCTCCTTCCATATTCACTTCAGCTTCATCCTCTTCTTCTTCTTGATCACCTTCATGTATGGCCATGAATAGAATCTCTTCTTCTTCTGAATCACTAACTCCACTATCTTCACATAAACTAGGATCCTTAGAATATAGGATCTTCTTCTCAAAACCCTTCTTAGATTTGCCTTTGAAATTCTTTTTGTATGTAGGCTTTTCTTCTTCATCATCATTAACCTTATCTAGGCATTTAGTTGAAAAATGTCCAATCTTTCCACAATTAAAACATTTAAAAGGTAATTTTCCTTGATATTTACCTGTTCCTCTTTTCAGCTTGCAAATGAAAAGTGCTCCATTGTCATCTTCATCATCATTGGAAATATCACTAGATTCTAAAATCTTAGCTTTCTCCTTCTTTGGTGTCTTGAAAGTTGCTTCTCTCTTTGAGGGTTTATCTTGTTCTGTCCGCATCTCATATGTCGTGAGAATACCATGAAGCTCATCTATCTTTAGCTTGGCTAAATTCTTCATCTCCTTGATTAATAAAACCTTTGCATCATATCTCATTGTTAGAGATCTCAAAACCTTTTGCACCACTGTTGACTCATCCAACATTTCTCCAAGACCTTGAATCTGATTTATGACTTGATCAACTCACAAAAGATAACTTGTTATATCTTCTTCTTCTTCCATCTTCAAACTTTCAAACTACCTTCTAAAAGTCTATAGCTTAGCTTACCAAACCTTTCCATCACCTTTTTAAATATTCTCAAGTTTTACCCAAGTTTCATGAGCAGATTTACATTGCATAATTTTAACAAATTTAGATTCACATAAACCACATAAAATAGCATTTAAAGCTTTAGCATTACATTCACTTGCCTTCTTTTCTATTGGAGTAATTCTAGATGTCTGTCGCTCTTCATATTCCTCCACCACTGATTTCCATATGTCAAATCCAAGGGCCATCAAATAAACCTTCGTTCTCATGCTCCAAAAAGCATAATTTGTTCCATCAAACAAAGGTGCCTTATTTGTATAAAATCTTTCATGTGACCCAACCATCATGCTTTCTCGATCTACCTTCAAGCTATAAAACTTTTCAAAAAGGAACCTGCTTTGATACCAATTATTAAGCACAGGATATACTGAGAGGGGGGTGAATCACTATATCATATATCTTATAAAACTTTCCCTTTATCAAACTCTACTTAATCAAACATTCGAGATATGCAATAAAACTCAAACAATAAACATCACACAAGATAGAGAGAGACACCAGATATAACATGGAAACCCAATGTGGGAAAAACCATGGAGAACAATCTCAAGTATATTCATGAAAACAAACCCACAGGAGCATCATACCCCTTTGCTGAGTACCAACCCATCTACAATTTATGAGCACCAACCTATAGGAGCTTTAAACCCCTTTGTTGAGCACCAACCCATAGGAGCACCAACCCCTTTGCTGAGCAACAACCCACAGGAGCACAAACCCCTTTTTGTATTCCACACACCTATCTCTCAATGTTGCTATCTCAACAAATGACAGTTCAATACAATATCTCTTTCCTCTCTCTCACCTTTGCTCTTCTAAGCTAGATATAACAAATACAAATCATATTCATCTCTCATAATTTCTCTTCTAAGCTATATTTTACAATATCAAATCAACCTCTATCTCCCATATTACAAATGGCTTCTCAAGCCTTTATTTATAGCTTTCCAAATGACCTTTGGCCTTCCCCCTTTGTGACCCTTCAATCCTCATAGAAAATGGCACCAATCTTGGATGACCCTTCATATTCAAGCCTTTGAAAAGTCATGTGGTGACCCTTCATGACCAAAAACGTCCTTCCCACTTTTTTCCTTATCTTTGGTGACTTTTCATATTCCTCAAAGAGTCCCTTCATGAGAAAATGTGCCCTTAATCTTTTGTCTTCACTTGGTGACTCTTGGTATTCCCAAAGATGACTGTTCATGGGAAAATGTGTCCCATCCTTTTGTATTTACCCCATGTCTCTTCGACTTCTCCATGGGCCCTTCTTTTGTCTCAGATGCAACCAAAAATATATTCATTAATATTAAATAAATATTAACTCATATTAGCCAAGATATATTTATTACAAAAAACATTAAATGCAATGGGGCCTTTATCACCAATAATACTAGACCTTTGACATCAATGACAATATTTCTAACAAAAATTATTATAAATTATAAATTCATTGTACCTTATATTTATTATCTTTGAACACCTTCATGCATTTTATAAATTTATATATAAAATTTCATTTGAATTAGTTCAATTATTCCATTGAAAATAGTGAAAAATTATTATATGGAAGGTTTGTCACTATTCTAGATGTCATTTTTCAATTGTATGGTCATTATTAAACTCCTCTTATCCTTATTATGATATTAAATTTACATATTATATTTTTATTAATTTTATAGTGTGTAACTATGTGAAAGTTAGCACAAAATTCGATTGGATTATCCCCTATATTATAACATTTCCTTTGAAAATAGATATGATATTTTAAAAAATATGGAATAATAATTAGTATTTAAGTTTTGGATAAAATATATATTATTAAGATCAAATTGAAAGCATTTTGGGATAGTTTAGGGCTTGCTTTTGACTATTCTGACTCCAAAACTAGCATAAAAATTTAGTACTTGAAAAAGCACTAGACTATTCTAATTCTAAATTTTTATGGGAATGTTTCCTCAAATAGTTTTAATTTCCTCATAAATAATACAAATCAGGTATAAAATGAGTATAAATATGGCCATATTTCCTTTAAAAATCATACTTCCTTCACTCATCGTCATCATCTTTTTTCCTCATGAAAATCAATTATAAATTGACTTCATTATTGATCTTTAAATTTATGGATTTAACATTTTTTTTATTTAATTATTTATTTGTAACTTCAAGGTGATTATCTTTGAACACCTAAATGAATTTTATAAACAATATATTAAATTTTATATGAATTAGTTAAATTATCTATTTGAAAGTAGAGTCAAATTATTATAGTAATGGAAGGTATGTTGACATTATTTTAGATGTCAATGTTCCTAAGTTGTTGTCAAATGCTAATTGAATAAATTAATGGCACTTGGAACCCATGGGTTCCCAATGACACTATATTCACTGATTCGTGAAATGAATATTTCATTAAAGATTTCAATTCCCAATGGAACTCTACTTTTTGATGGGAGGTTTATAGGAACTAAGTCATTTTTTGATAGTTTACATTTCCCCAATTCATCAATACAAAGTTATATAGTGTTTAAATGAATTTTTAAATGTTATAGGAAATAATATGGATACATATTCCATCATTTTTCATGCAATTACTAGCCATAGTTCTCAATTAGAAGGTTGAGTTGAAACTAACTCTAGTTGAGCTAGATGTTGTCATGCAATTATGACTTATAGTTACTTGTCATAGTTATCAAATTAGAAGGTTGAGTTAAGACTAACTCCAGTTGAGTTAAAAATTGCCATGCAATTATGACTTTTAGTTACTAGTCATATTTCTCAACTTAGACATGTTCCTTGATATTTACCTGTTCCTCTTTTCGGCTTGCGAATGAAAAGTGCTCCATTGTCATCTTCATCATCATTGGAACTATCACTTGATTCTTAAATCTTAGCTTTCTCCTTCTTTGATGTCTTGAAAGTTTCTTCTCTCTTTGAGGGTATATCTTGTTCTGTCCGCATCTCATATACCATGTGTGTGTGTGTGCATGTGTGCGTGCATGCATGCGTGTGTGTGTGATTGTGATCATAGGAATAGAAGAAGGGAGGTTAGTAACAAGTGTCATTTTAAGCAACAAAAAGTAAAAAAATACACTATCACTAACACTTACAAGCTTAGATTTTAGGGGTGAGATTATTAGACAAAACCAAATGAACAATGTAACTAAAATGAAGAAGACACATAATCTTTAACCTTTCTTGAGAGCTACAAATGCATTGTGAAGTGGTTTGATCAGTTTATGCTTCAAAGAGTCTTCAAAAATGGAGGTTTGTTGGCTCCTTTTCTCATTGTCACCTTAGCTTAGATGATGTTGCTTAGCTTAAGATTTGGGCATGGTAACATTACTTGTATGAGGCTTATGGAAAAAATCCTCCATAAAAAATATATAATATCCGAGCTTATAAATGAATAGGTATGGCCTTGAATTTATAGCTTTAGGAATGAACTCTCACCCAAAGTGATTTAAGGTTGTGTTGAGTTAAAATTTGTCATGCAATTATGAATTTCAATTACTAGTCATAGTTCTCAATTAGAAGGTTGAGTTGAAACTAACTCTAGTTGAGTTAGATGTTGTCATGAAATTATGACTTACAATTAATTGTCATAGTTATCAAATTAGAAGGTTGAGTTAAGACTAATTCCAGTTGAGTTAAAAATTGCCATGGAATTATCAATTTTAGTTACTAGTCATATTTCTCAACTTAGACATGTTCCTTGATATTTACCTGTTCCTCTTTTCGGCTTGCAAATGAAAAGTGCTCCATTGTCATCTTCATCATCATTGTAACTATCAATTGATTCTTAAATATTAGCTTTCTCCTTCTTTGATGTCTTGAAAGTTGCTTCTCTCTTTGACAGTTTATCTTGTTATGTCTGCATCTCATATGCCGTGAGAATACCATGAAGCTCATCTATCTTTAGCTTGGCTAAATTCTTCATCTCCTTGATTACTAAAATCTTTGCATCATATCTCATTGGTAGAGATCTCAAAACCTTTTGCACCACTGTTGACTCATCCAACATTTCTCCAAGACCTTGAATCTGATTTATGACTTGATCAACTCACAAAAGATAACTTGTTATATCTTCTTCTTCTTCCATCTTCAAACTTTCAAACTAGCTTCTAAAAGTCTACAGCTTAGCTTACTAAACCTTTCCATCACCTTTGTAAATATTCTCAATTTTTACCCAAGTTTCATGAGCAAATTTACATTGCATAACTTTAACAAATTTAGATTCACATAAACCACATAAAATAGCATTTAAAGCTTTAGCATTACATTCACTTGCCTTCTTTTCTATTGGAGTAATTTTAGATGTCTGTCACTCTTAATATTCCTCCACCACTGATTTCCATATGTCAAATCCAAGGGCCATCAAATAAACCTTCATTCTCATGTTCCAAAAAGCATAATTTGTTCCATCAAACAAAGGTGCCTTATTTTTATAAAATCCTTCCTGTGACCCAGCCATCATGCTTTCTCGATCTACCTTCAAGCTGTAAAACTTTTCAAAAAGGAACATGCTCTGATACCAATTGTTAAGCACAAGATATACTGAGAGGGGGGGTGAATTAGTATATTATGTATCTTATAAAACTTTCCCTTTATCAAATTACACTTAATCAAACATTCGAGATATATAATAAAACTCAAACAATAAACATCACACAAGATAGAGAGAGACACCAGATATAACATGGAAACCTAATGTAGGAAAAACCATGGAGAACAATCTCAAGTATATTCATGAGAACAAACCCACAGGAGCATCATACCCCTTTGCTGAGTACCAACCCATCTACAATTTATGAACACCAACCCATAGGAGCTTTAAACCACTTTGTTGAGCACCAACGCAGCAACTATTCATGAGCACCAACCCACAAGAGCACCAACCCCTTTGCTGAGCACCAACCCATAGGAGCACAAACCCTTTTTTTATACCACACACCTATCTCTCAATGTTGCTATCTCAACAAATGATAGTTCAAAACAATATCTCTTTCCTCTCTCTCACCTTTTCTCTTCTAAGCTAGATATAACAAATACAAATCATATTCATCGATCATAATTTCTCTTCTAAGCTAGATATTACAATATCAAATCAACCTCTATCTCCAATATTACAAATGGCTTCTCAAGCCTTTATTTATAGCTTTCCAAATGACCTTTGGCCTTCCCCCTTTGTGACCCTTCAATCCTCATAGAAAATGGCACCAATTTTGGATGACCCTTCATATTCAACCCTTTGAAAAGTCATGTGGTGACCCTTCATGACCAAAACGTCCTTCCCACTTTTCTCCTTATCTTTGGTGACTTTTCATATTCCTCAAAGAGTCCCGTCATGAGAAAATGTGCACTTACTCTTTTGTCTTCACTTGGTGACACTTGGTATTCCCCAAGATGACTCTTCATGGGAAAATGTGTCCCATCCTTCTTTTGTATTTACCCTGTGGCTCTTCAACTTCTCCATGGGCCCTTATTTTGTCTCAGATGCAACCAAAAATATATTCATTAATATTAAATAAATATTAACTCATATTAGCCAAGATATATTTATTACAAAAAACATTAAATGCAATGGGGCCTTTATCACCAATAATACTAGACCTTTGACATCAATGAAAATATTTCTAACAAAAATTATTATAAATTATTAATTCATTGTACCTTATATTTATTATCATTGAACACCTTCATGCATTTTATAAATTTCTATATAAAATTTCATTTGAATCAGTTCAATTATTCCATTGAAAATAGTGCAAAATTATTATATGGAAGGTTTTTCACTATT
Organism: Torreya grandis; assembly: GCA_037957365.1. Classification (NCBI taxonomy): domain Eukaryota; kingdom Viridiplantae; phylum Streptophyta; class Pinopsida; order Cupressales; family Taxaceae; genus Torreya; species Torreya grandis. The sequence continues at coordinate 1,613,026 of JARHVA010000496.1, forward strand.
CTAGATGTCATTTTTCAATTGTATGGTCATTATTAAACTCCTCTTATCCTTATTCTGATATTAAATTTACATATTATATTTTTATTAATTTTATAGTGTGTAACTATGTGAAAGTTAGCACAAAATTCGATTGCATTATCCCCTATATTATAACATTTCCTTTGAAAATAGATATGATATTTTAAAAAATATGGAATAATAATTAGTATTTAAGTTTTGGATAAAATATATATTATTAAGATCAAATTGAAAGCATTTTGGGATAGTTTAGGGCTTGCTTTTGACTATTCTGACTCCAAAACTAGCATAAAAATTTAGTACTTGAAAAAGCACTAGACTATTCTAATTCTAAATTTTTATGGGAATGTTTCCTCAAATAGTTTTAATTTCCTCCTAAATAATACAAATCAGGTCTAAAATGAATATAAATATGGCCATATTTCCTTTAAAAATCATACTTCCTTCACTTGTCGTCATCATCTTTTTTCCTCATGAAAATCAATTATAAATTGACTTCATTATTGATCTTTAAATTTATAATATATTAAATTTTATATGAATTAGTTAAATTATCTATTTGAAAGTAGTGTCAAATTATTATAGTAATGGAAGGTATGTTGACATTATTTTAGATGTCAATGTTCCTAAGTTGTTGTCAAATGCTAATTGAATAAATTAATGGCACTTGGAACCCATGGGTTCCCAATGACACTATATTCACTGAGTCGTGAAATGAATATTTCATTAAAGATTTCAATTCCCAATGGAACTCTACTTTTTGATGGGAGGTTTATAGGAACTAAGTCATTTTTGATAGTTTACATTTCCCCAATTCATCAATACAAAGTTATATAGTGTTTAAATGATTTTTTAAATGTTATAGGAAATAATATGGATTCATATTCCATCATTTTTCATGCAATTACTAGTCATAGTTCTCAATTAGAAGGTTGAGTTGAAACTAACTCTAGTTGAGTTAGATGTTGTCATGCAATTATGACTTACAGTTACTTGTCATAGTTATCAAATTAGAAGGTTGAGTTAACACTAACTTCAATTCAGTTAAAAATTGCCATGCAATTATGACTTTTAGTTACTAGTCATGTTTCTCAACTTAGACAAGTTCCTTGATATTTACCTGTTCCTCTTTTTGGCTTGCGAATGAAAAGTGCTCCGTTGTCATCTTCATCATCATTGGAACTATCACTTGATTCTTAAATCTTAGCTTTCTCCTTCTTTGATGTCTTGAAAGTTGCTTCTCTCTTTGAGGGTATATCTTGTTCTGTCTGCATCTCATATACTCTGTGTGTGTGTGTGTGTGTGTGTGTGTGTGTGTGTGTGTGTGTGTGTGTGTGTGTGTGTGTGTGTGTGTGTGTGTGTGTGTGTGTTGGTGTGTGCGTGCATGCGTGCGTGTGTGTGTGATTGTGATCATAGGAATACAAGAATGGAGGTTAGTAACAAGTGTCATTTTAAGCAACAAAACTTAAAAAAATACACTAGCACTAACACTTACAAGCTTAGATATTAGGGGTGAGATTAATAGACAAAACCGAATGAACAATGCAACTAAAATGAAGAAGACACATAATCTTTAACCTTTCTTGAGAGCTACAAATGCATTGTTAAGTGGTTTGATCAGTTTATGCTTCAAAGAGTCTTCAAAAATGGAGGTTTGTTGGCTCATTTTCTCCTTGTCACCTTAGCTTAGATGATGTTGTTTAGCTTAAGATTTGGGCATGGTAACATTACTTGTATGAGGCTTACGGAAAAAATCCTCCATAAAAAATCTATAATATCCAAGCTTATAAATGAATAGGTATGGCCTTGCATTTATAGCTTTAGGAATGAACTCTCACCCAAAGTGATTTAAGGTTGAGTTGAGTTAAAATTTGTCATGCAATTATGAATTTCAATTACTAGTTATAGTTCTCAATTAGAAGGTTGAGTTAAAACTAACTCTAGTTGTGTTAGATGTTGTCATGCAATTATGACTTATAGTTACTTGTCATAGTTATCAAATTAGAAGGTTGAGTTAAGACTAATTCTAGTTGAGTTAAAAATTACCATGCAATTATGACTTTTAGTTACTAGTCATATTTCTCAACTTAGACATGTTCCTTGATATTTACCTGTTCCTCTTTTCGGCATGCAAATGAAAAGTGCTCCATTGTCATCTTCATCATCATTGGAACTATCAATTGATTCTTAAATCTTAGCTTTCTCCTTCTTTGATGTCTTGAAAGTTGCTTCTCTCTTTGAGATTTTATCTTGTTCTGTCCGCATCTCATATGCCGTGAGGATACCATGAAGCTCATCTATCTTTAGCTTGGCTAAATTCTTCATCTCCTTGATTACTGAAACCTTTGCATCATTTCTCATTGGTAGAGATCTCAAAACCTTTTGCACCACTGTTGACTCATCCAACGTTTCTCCAAGACCTTGAATCTGATTTATGACTTGATCAACTCACAAAAGATAACTTGTTATATCTTCTTCTTCTTCCATCTTCAAACTTTCAAACTGCCTTCTAAAAGTCTATAGCTTAGTTTACTAAACCTTTCCATCACCTTTGTAAATATTCTCAAGTTTTACCCAAGTTTCATGAGCATAATTACATGGCATAACTTTAACAAATTTAGATTCACATAAACCACATAAAATATCATTTAAAGCTTTAGCATTACATTCACTTGCCTTCTTTTCTATTGGAGTAATTTTAGATGTCTGTCGCTCTTCATATTCCTCCACCACTGATTTCCATATGTCAAATCCAAGGGCCATCAAATAAACCTTCATTCTCATGCTCTAAAAAGCATAATTTGTTCCATCAAACAAAGGTGGCTTATTTGTATAAAATCCTTCCTGTGACCCAGCCATCATGCTTTCTCGATCTACCTTCAAGCTGTAAAACTTTTCAAAAAGGAACCTGCTCTGATACCAATTGTTAAGCATAGGATATACTGAGGGGGGGGTGAATCAGTATATTATATATCTTATAAAACTTTCCCTTTATCAAATTCCACTTAATCAAACATTTGAGATATACAATAAAACTCAAACAATAAACATCACACAAGATAGAGAGAGACACCAGATATAACGTGGAAACCCAATGTGGAAAAAACCATGGAGAACAATCTCAAGTATATTCATGAAAACAAACCCAGAGGAGCATCATACCCCTTTGCTAAGTACCAACCCATCTACAATTTATGAGCACCAACCCATAGGAGCTTTAAACCCCTTTGCTGAGGACCAACCCAACAACTATTCATGAGCACCAACCCACAAGAGCACCAACCCCTTTGTCGAGCACCAACCCACAGGAGCACAAACCCCTTTTTGTATACCACACACCTATCTCTCAATGTTGCTATCTCAACAAATGATAGTTCAATACAATATCTCTTTCCTCTCTCTCACCTTTGCTCTTCTAAGCTAGATATAACAAATACAAATCATATTTATCTCTCATAATTGCTCTTCTAAGCTAGATATTAAATATCAAATCAACCTTTATCTCCCATATTACAAATGGCTTCTCAAGCCTTTATTTATAGCTTTCCAAATGACCTTTGGCCTTCCCCCTTTGTCACCCTTCAATCCTCATAGAAAATGGGGCCAATTTTGGATGACCCTTCATATTCAAGCCTTTGAAAAGTCTTGTGGTGACCCTTCATGACCAAAAACGTCCTTCCCACTTTTTTCCTTATCTATGGTGACTTTTCATATTCCTCAAAGATTCCATTCATGAGAAAATTTGCCCTTACTCTTTTGTCTTCACTTGGTGACTCTTGGTATTCCCCAAGATGACTCTTCATGGGAAAATGTGTCCCATCCTTCTTTTGTATTTACCCCGTGGCTCTTCGGCTTCTCCATGGGCCCTTCTTTTGTCTCAGATGCAACCAAAAATATATTAATTAATATTAAATAAATATTAACTCATATTAGCCAAGATATATTTATTACAGAAAACATTAAATGCAATGGGGCCTTTATCACCAATAATACTAGACCTTTGACATCAATGACAATATTTCTAACAAAAATTATTACAAATTATAAATTCATTGTACCTTATATTTATTATCTTTGAACACCTTCATGCATTTTATAAATTTATATATAAAATTTCATTTGAATCAGTTCAATTATTCCATTGAAAATAATGCAAAATTATTATACGGAAGGTTTGTCACTATTCTAGATGTCATTTTTCAATTGTATGGTCATTATTAAACTCCTCTTATCCTTTTTCCGATATTAAATTTACATATTATATTTTTATTAATTTTATAGTAACTATGTGAAAGTTAGCACAAAATTTGATTGGATTATCCCCTATATTATAACATTTCCTTTGAAAATAGATATGATATTTTAAAAAATATGGAATAATAATTAGTATTTAAGTTTTGGATAAAATATATATTATTAAGATCAAATTGAAAGCATTTTGGGATAGTCTAGGGCTTGCTTTTGACTATTCTGACTCCAAAACTAGCATAAAAATTTAGTACTTGAAAAAGCACTAGACTATTCTAATTCTAAATTTTTATGGGAATGTTTCCTCAAATAGTTTTAATTTCCTCCTAAATAATACAAATCAGGTCTAAAATGAGTAGAAATATGGCCATATTTCCTTTAAAAATCATACTTCCTTCACTCGTCGTCATCATCAATTTTCCTCATGAAAATCAATTATAAATTGACTTCATTATTGATCTTTAAATTTATGGATTTAACATTTTTTTATTTAATTATTTATTTGTAACTTCAAGGTGATTATCTTTGAACACCTAAATGAATTTTATAAACAATATATTAAATTTTATATGAATTAGTTAAATTATCTATTTGAAAGTAGAGTCAAATTATTATAGTAATGGAAGGTATGTTGACATTATTTTCGATGTCAATGTTCCTAAGTTGTTGTCAAATGATAATTGAATAAATTAATGGCACTTGGAACCCATGGGTTCCCAATGACACTATATTCACTGATTCGTGAAATGAATATTTCATTAAAGATTTCAATTCCCAATGGAACTCTACTTTTTGATGGGAGGTTTATAGGAACTAAGTCATTTTTTGATAGTTTACATTTCCCCAATTCATCAATACAAAGTTATATAGTGTTTAAATGATTTTTTAAATGTTATAGGAAATAATATGGATACATATTCCATCATTTTTCATGCAATTACTAGTCATAGTTCTCAATTAGAAGGTTGAGTTGAAACTAACTCTAGTTGAGCTAGATGTTGTCATGCAATTATGACTTACAGTTACTTGTCATAGTTATCAAATTAGAAGGTTGAGTTAAGACTAACTTCAATTCAGTTAAAAATTGCCATGCAATTATGACTTTTAGTTACTAGTCATATTTCTAAACTTAGACATGTTCCTTGATATTTACCTGTTCCTCTTTTCGGCTTGCAAATGAAAAGTGCTCCGTTGTCATATTCATCATCATTGGAACGATCACTTGATTCTTAAATCTTATCTTTCTCCTTCTTTGATGTCTTGAAAGTTGTTTCTCTCATTGAGGGTATATCTTGTTATGTCCGCATCTCATATACCATGTGTGTGCATGCGTGCATGCGTGCATGCGTGCGTGTGTGTGTGATTGTGATCATAGGAATACAAGAAGGGAGGTTAGTAACAAGTGTCATTTTAAGCAACAAAACTTAAAAAAATACACTAGCACTAACACTTACAAGCTTAGATTTTAGGGGTGAGATTAATAGACAAAACCAAATGAACAATGCAACTAAAATGAAGAAGACACATAATCTTTAACCTTTCTTGAGAGCTACAAATGCATTGTTAAGTGGTTTGATCAGTTTATGCTTCAAAGAGTCTTCAAAAATGGAGGTTTGTTGGCTCCTTTTCTCCTTGTCACCTTAGCTTAGATGATGTTGTTTAGCTTAAGATTTGGGCATGGTAACATTACTTTTATGAGGCTTATGGAAAAAATCCTCCATAAAAAATCTATAATATCCAAGCTTATAAATGAATAGGTATGGCCTTGCATTTATAGCTTTAGGAATGAACTCTCACCCAAAGTGATTTAAGGTTGAGTTGAGTTAAAATTTGTCATGCAATTATGAATTTCAATTACTAGTCATAGTTCTCAATTAAAAGGTTGAGTTAAAACTAACTCTAGTTGTGTTAGATGTTGTCATGCAATTATGACTTAGAGTTACATGTCATAGTTATCAAATTAGAAGGTTGAGTTAAGACTAATTCCAGTTGAGTTAAAAATTGCCATGCAATTACGACTTTTAGTTACTAGTCATATTTCTCAACTTAGACATGTTCCTTGATATTTACCTGTTCCTCTTTTCGGCTTGCAAATGAAAAGTGCTCCATTGTCATCTTCATCATCATTGGAACTATCAATTGATTCTTAAATCTTAGCTTTCTCCTTCTTTGATGTCTTGAAAGTTGCTTCTCTCTTTGATAGTTTATCTTGTTCTGTCCGCATCTCATATGCCATGAGGATACCATGAAGCTCATCTATCTCTAGCTTGGCTAAATTCTTCATCTCCTTGATTACTAAAACCTTTGCATCATATCTCATTGGTAGATATCTCAAAACCTTTTGCACCACTATTGACTCATCCAATGTTTCTCCAAGACCTTGAATCTGATTTATGACTTGATCAACTCACAAAAGATAACTTGTTATATCTTCTTCTTCTTCCATCTTAAAACTTTCAAACTGCCTTCTAAAAGTCTACAGCTTAGCTTACTAAACATTTCCATCACCTTTGTAAATATTCTCAAGTCTTACCCAAGTTTCATGAGCATAATTACATGGCATAAATTTCACAAATTTAGATTCACATAAACCACATAAAATAGCATTTAAAGCTTTAGCATTACATTCACTTGCCTTTTTTTCTATTGGAGTAATTTTAGATGTCTGTCACTCTTCATATTCCTCCACCACTGATTTCCATATGTCAAATCCAAGGGCCATCAAATAAACCTTCATTCTCATGCTCCAAAAAGCATAATTTGTTCCATCAAACAAAGGTGGCTTATTTGTATAAAATCCTTCCTGTGACCCAGCCATCATGCTTTCTCAATCTACCTTCAAGCTGTAAAACTTTTCAAAAAGGAACTTGCTCTGATACCAATTGTTAAGCATAGGATATACTGAGAGGGGGGGTGAATCAGTATATTATATATCTTCTAAAACTTTCCCTTTATCAAATTCCACTTAATCAAACATTCGAGATATACAATAAAACTCAAACAATAAACATCACACAAGATAGAGAGAGACACCAGCTATAACGTGGAAACCCAATGTGGGAAAAACCATGGAGAAAAATCTCAAGTATATTCATGAAAACAAACCCACAGGAGCATCATACCCCTTTGCTGAGTACCAACCCATCTACAATTTATGAGCACCATCCCATATAAACCCCTTGCTGAGCACCAACCCAGCAACTACTCATGAGCACCAACCCACAGGAGCACTAACCCCTTTGCCGAGCACCAACCCATAGGAGCACAAACCCATTTTTGTATACCACACACCTATCTCTCAATGTTTCTATCTCTACAAATGATAGTTCAATACAATATCTCTTTCCTCTCTCTCACCTTTGCTCTTCTAAGCTAGATATAACAAATACAAATCATATTCATCTCTCATAATTGCTCTTCTAAGCTAGATATTACAATATCAAATCAACCTCTATCTCCCATATTACAAATGGCTTCTCAAGCCTTTATTTATAGCTTTCCAAATGACCTTTGGCCTTCCCCCTTTGTGACCATTCAATCCTCATAGAAAATGGCACCAATTTTGGATGACCCTTCATATTCAAGCCTTTGAAAAGTCATGTGGTGACCCTTCATGACCAAAAACGTCCTTCCCACTTTTCTCTTTATCTTTGGTGACTTTTCGTATTCCTCAAAGAGTCCCTTCATGAGAAAATGTGCCCTTACTCTTTTGTCTTCACTTGGTGACTCTTGGTATTCCCCAAGATGACTCTTCATGGGAAACTGTGTCCCATCCTTCTTTTGTATTTACCCCATGGCTCTTCGATTTCTCCATGGGCCCTTCTTTTGTCTCAGATGCAACCAAAAATATATTCATTAATATTAAATAAATATTAACTCATATTAGCCAAGATATATTTATTACAAAAAACATTAAATGCAATGGGGCCTTTATCACCAATAATACTAGACCTTTGACATCAATGATAATATTTCTAACAAAGATTATTATAAATTATAAATTCATTGTACCTTATATTTATTATCTTTGAACACCTTCATGCATTTTATAAATTTATATATAAAATTTCATTTGAATCAGTTCAATTATTCCATTGAAAATAGTGCAAAATTATTATATGCAAGGTTTGTCACTATTCTAGATGTCATTTTTCAATTGTATGGTCATTATTAAACTCCTCTTATCCTTATTCTGATATTAAATTTACTAATTATATTTTTATTAATTTTATAGTGTGTAACTATGTGAAAGTTAGCACAAAATTCGATTGGATTATCCCCTATATTATAACATTTCCTTTGAAAATAGATATGATATTTTAAAAAATATGGAATAATAATTAGTATTTAAGTTTTGGATAAAATATATATTGTTAAGATCAAATTGAAAGCATTTTGGGATAGTTTAGGGCTTGCTTTTGACTATTCTGACTCCAAAACTAGCATAAAAATTTAGTACTTGAAAAAGCACTAGACTATTCTAATTCTAAATTTTTATGGGAATGTTTCCTCAAATAGTTTCAATTTCCTCCTAAATAATACAAATCAGGTCTAAAATGAGTATAAATATGGCCATATTTCCTTTAAAAATCATACTTCCTTCACTCGTCTTCATCATCTTTTTTCCTCATGAAAATCATTTATAAATTGACTTCATTATTGATCTTTAAATTTATGGATTTAACATTTTTTTTATTTAATTATTTCTTTGTAACTTCAAGGTGATTATCTTTGAACACCTAAATGAATTTTATAAATAATATATTAAATTTTATATGAATTAGTTAATTTATCTATTTGAAAGTAGTGTCAAATTATTATAGTAATGGAAGGTATGTTGGCATTATTTTAGATGTCAATGTTCCTAAGTTGTTGTCAAATGCTAATTGAATAAATTAATGGCACTTGGAACCCATGGGTTCCCAATGACACTATATTCACTGATTTGTGAAATGAATATTTCATTAAAGATTTCAATTCCCAATGGAACTCTACTTTTTGATGGGAGGTTTATAGGAACTAAGTCATTTTTTGATAGTTTACATTTCCCCAATTCATCAATATAAATTTATATAGTGTTTAAATTATTTTTTAAATGTTATAGGAAATAATATGGATACATATTCCATCATTTTTCATTTAATAAACTATGTACTTACTTGTATAGTGGAAGGCATCAAGATAAATGTGGCCTACTTGTAATCATTTTTTTTCAAATTAATATGGTGCAACGTATGTCTTGTTGTAAAAAAGTAAAGTATATAACGTTGAATTTACTTTGAATATATAGTAATTTATCTAGTCAAAAATATTGATAAAGATTCATTAATTTCATATTTAATAAAAATTATCCTTGGAAAAATGAGGATAGAGATTTATGGAAGAAAAGTTGATAAGTTGGAAAAAATATTAACTTAGCATAGATACAAACAACTCGTTATTTTGTTTGTCTCATCTCCAACTTGGTAGTTATCTTCAACATGTAATGTTTGATAATTTTTAACCCCACCAATTTGTAAAAATAGTGATATAATACCAAAATTAATTAAAAAATATCAGAGGTAGAATAATTTATGTGGCTCATTTGCCAAATTTGTGATTAATTTTGCCAAATACTTCATCAATTTACTAAGTACTCATTTGCCATATCACCGTCAAACACCCAGGAAACTAATTGTACCAGAAGTGAAGTTTTATAATTTAAGTTAATTATTGTATCCCCTGGATGAAAAATGTGAATATAAGGTGGTCAAATTAGAATATGCTTTAAAATTATATGTTTGGTTTTAGATATTTATTGAATACAAAATTATGTTTAGTATATATGAATTTATATGTTTTAGTTTTCTGGGTTTCTTTATTTAGTGATGGGTTTTCAAAATATTTACTCAAATTTCTAGGTTTAAGTTGTAAGAGATTGCATGCATTTCAATTTTAAGTTTTATTGAGCATGCACATTTAAAAAATATTTATTATTTAGTAAAATTTTAATTCAATAGAATTATAAATTTATGCAAAGGTTTATTAAAGTGAAATCATATGATCCAATTTCATTATCTAGCTAATCAAAGTGACTAATTTGACTTATCAATCTAACAGTTATAAATGATGTCATGTAAAATTATGTGGACATTTATTAAAAACATAATATAGATTTTTCAAAATGTTTTTTCATTATTGGTTCATCTCTTATTACAAATTTAGTGGTCAAATTCTCATTTTTTTAAAGAGAAAACAAAGATTGGATAATGCCAAAGAGAAAAGGATAATATGAATATTAATTTGAATATATAAATATTAACATTATTTATGGACATATATTTATATAATTTTCAAAATTTTCATTCATGATTGAAATGAAATGAAATGAATTTTTTAATAATTCCCATAAGAACATGCAGTCTATGGGACCAAGAGATGCAACAATGTTATTATATGTTAGCACAACCTCTTAAGACAAGGGTTTTCCTACTAATATTTAAAAAATTATAATCCATTCTTGATGCTAACACTTGTACTATATATTATGATTATAAATCTCATTGTTCTATTTAATCTCTCCTCTTCAAACTAGTTAAGTTGTCAACCCTCAAGTTGTCCTTGTACTCATTGTTTATTGATAATGTAGTGGTCAAATTTTCATTGATTTTGTGATGGAAAAAATAATATATGAAAAAAGGTAAAGGATAATATGAATATTAAATTAAATATGTAAATTTAAACATTCTTTATGGACATCTTATAGATTTTTCAAAATGTTTGTTCATGATTAGCTCACTATTTTTTGTTAATTTGGTGGTCAAATTCTTATTGATTTTGTGATAGGAAAATAAATAATAGATGATGAAGAATGAAGTATAATATTAATATTAAGTTTAATATGTTAATTTTGATATTGTTTATGAACATATTATAGAATTTTCAAAATGTTTATTCATGATTGGCTCATTTTTTTTTTTAATAATGTAGTGGTCAAACTTTCATTGATTTTGTGACAGGAAACAAAGACTAGATGCTGAAGAGTGAAGGATAATATGAATATTAATTTGATGTAAATTTCCATTTATTCACATTTATTATCTTAACATGAAAATGTTTCACATATTATTTTCATGCTAGGGATGAATCCTAAAGAAAAAAATGAAGTAATTTCTACAAACAACCTTAGTTGCCAAGAGGGCTAAAATCCTTATGAATATAATAGCTTGGATTCATAATGAATGGATTGGTATGAGATACATACATATTTTTTATTGGTAACTATCCCTTAAATGATATAAAAAAAATTAAATATAAGGAAAAAATAGAATCCCTATTGCTATAACAATAACAAGATTTTTATAATTGATTAATTTTTATACCATGTATGTGCATCAAAAAATATTTTTACATGATACAACATTATATAAAAATCATTTCATAAGAATTAATGTATATATTTTTCCTAAATCATGTACCTTAGGGACCACCTTCATCTAAAAATTGGCATGCATCTAAAAGGACTCATTTTTCTAAAAGAAGACTCCTAAATATTTATGACATGAGGCTACATGGAAGTATGGGACACTATTTGAGGAATGAAACACCTCTACTAGAATTTTGTCAAATGTGAAATTTATGTCGAAGGACATAAATAGAGAAACAATAATCAAGTGTCTATTTATATTAATAACAAGAATTTTCAAGCCATGTATAATTTATACATCTAACTAGTCAAACAAATGTTTTAGATCAAAAAGAAAATTATGTTCCACTAAGAAAAAGGAAGTATATCAACCTTTTAAATAATATTTGGGCACTCAAAAGGGCTAGAACCCTTACCATTAAAATAATTTCTTGATTTTGGAATGAATAGAGTAGGAAGATATACATGTATGTAAGGTCTTAAGTCATGGGGATCTGATGATAAGAATACAAATTTGGCATCAGACTATTCAAGGTAGATACTAACTAATATACTCAATGTTGATTGACTCTAATGGTAAAACATCATTTTAGAAAATAATAGTACAAATAAGATGAGTAATATTGTGTTTACTAGTTTCATTACCTTGGTTATGTATTGTAGTGGGTGACTGCCTACTCTTTTGGAGTTTTTTAAAATGCATTTAAATTAATGAAAAAAGGATGACTAAGCATTTTTTTTTATCCATGTAAAGGTTCAACATCATTTTTTAGGTAATTATATAATGCAAATAGGATTAGTAGATTCTTATTTAGAGTGGGTGGCCACCCACTATATAATTCACATGAATCTCAAGATTTACTTGAGTTTAAGAAGGATGACTAACCTTATTGTTCCAATAGACAATTATGTATCACTTTTTATAATAAACATGTCAATGACACTTTTTTGCATTTAGCTAAACTCAATTTGATTGCAAAACCTACATATAATAAGAATTAATTTAACATTAGAAATTAACATGTAAAGTTTTTTAGCTAATATACTTCAAAAATGACGAGTAATATTGTTCTTAGTAACTAGTAATATCAATGCCATGGTTATGTTTTGGAGTGGTCAGCTACCCACTCTATTTAGAGCTTTCTCTTGATATACTGATCTTGAAAAAAGGATGATTAATCTTATTTTTATAGGTGTAATAGTTTAATATAATTTCAAGTTATTAAATATAATACAAATAGGATTAATATATTCTCATTTAAATAAGGAAAATACCCATTATAAGATTCACATGGATATTAGGACTTAATTTAGTGGAAAAATGTTGAGAAAGTTTATTATTACACTAGGTAATTGTGGTTTTCATTTGTCATTATGTTGATGACATAATTTTTACATTCAGTTGGAGTCATTTTGATTAAATAACCTATACATTTTAAGAAAGTAGTTATTTATATTATATATACTAGTATACCTTCCATTCATCTCTTTAAATTAGAGTGGATGGTTGCCCAACCTATTTCGAGCTTTTACTTAATGGACTGAGATTGAAAAAAATATGACTAAACTTGTTTTTGGCCTGTGTAATGGTTTGATAACATTTTAGTTATTAAATATAGTGAAAATATGATTAGTATATTCATATTTAGATAGGGAAACCACCCACTATAATATTAATACAAATATTATAATTTAATTTAGTGCAAAAATAATGAGAAACCTTATTATTAGACTAGGCTATTTTCTCACATTTTCCATCAAGCATGTCGATGACATAATTTTTTTGCTTGGTTGGATACATTTCAATTATTTGGAAATAATAGGAAACTAGTTAGTTTCATCATTTTTACTAGTATCCCTACCATCGATCTCTTTAAATTAGAGTGAGCATCTGCCTATTCTATGAAAAGATTTTTTTTAATGAAATGAGTTTTCAAAATGGATGACTAAGATTGTTGTGTGTCTATGTAATGACTTAACATCATTTCAAGTTATTAAATATATTGAAAATAGGATTAATAGATTCTCATTTAGAGACAACAGGAACCCACTCTAATATTCACATAAATGCAAGGATTTAGTTTAGTGTAAAAAGGATGGGAAACCTTATTATTACACTAGGAAACTATGGCTCGCATTTCCCATTGAGCATGTTAATGACACAATTTTTGCACTTATTTAGAGTAATTTTGATTAAAAAACCTATAAATAATAAGAAAGTAGCTAGTTACATTATTTTTACTAGCATCCCTACCACTGATATCTTTAAATTAGAATGGGAATCCACCCACTCTATTTGTTTCTTTCGCCTAATAGACTAAGCTTGTATGATTTTCTCTTAAATTAGGTGGCCACCCACTATAATAAATATCAAAGGATGAATTCATTTACAATATTTAGTGGATTTAAATTTAGCAACCTAATCTTAAAATATTTTCATGAATAGTTCATATTTTTAGAAGATTAGTGGATTTAAAAATTTAATATGTCTTAGCAAAGATATGATAAGTGGCACCTAGAATTTAAAAATATAAAAATGTTAAAGGAAATGTAGTAGTATGCCTCCACTCTTAACATGACTCCATCTAAAGGAAGGCCATTTGTCATGTTTTCATTATAAAGACTTAATTGAATTTTATATTCTAAATTGAATGGACCATGATCATAAAAAGGCCCACTCTAATTATATTTTTTAAGGATGAAATCATTTTTAATATTAATACCACTTATTAATGGGTGTTACATCTCATCAAAAACCATTATCATTTAGATAAGAAAACAGTAATAGTAAAATTTACATAATTAAAAATAAATTTATTTTGAGCAAACTATTTGAAAAATAAATTGTTGTTTGAAATATCATTTTGAATTTTTTATATTAGGTCAATTTAAATGAAAATTGCATAAACTAGATATATATATATATATATATATATATATATATATATATATATATATATATATATATATATATACATATACATATACATATACATACATATACATATATATATATATATATACATATACATATATATATATATACATATACACAGATATATATACTTTAGTGAGGTGATTTGTTTGATTTCCCAAAGGTCTTGTATAGGTATTAATCATCTCTCCTTTTGAGTTCCTTATGACTCTTCCCTTGCTTGTAGGGCCTAGGTTTCCTTTAGATGCACCATCAAAGTTTAATTTCACCCAAACTTCTAGTGGAGCCTTCCATTTAGTATGTTTAAAAATAAGAGATTTTGAGGGGGAGCTCAAGTGTTGGATTATGTCTCAGTTGCTAAAAATATATAGTGCTGAAGGAGAACCAAGTTATTTATCTTTATTGAGAAAGCTTTTCAATTTTTAGAAATGTCCTAGTAGAGATGGGGGAAGGCCCCTTTAGGTTTGTACCTTTTGTTTAAGAAAATACTATCATTATGGACTTTATAGATACACCATAACTAATGTGGAAGAGCTAGGTGTCATAGGAATTCTAAGGATAGGATATTTCAAGGTGGTTTCCATTGAATTATGAGGTCAAGGACTTTATTCGATTTGACCCATGTCAATTTGAATTTATTTAGCATATAATTAAATAGTTTTTGGCTAAAGGAGCACTCTAGATATAGGTGATGGACTGAGTCCTCTATCTTTTAGCATATATGGCATCTACTGAGGACTATCAGTCCCCTTTTATCAAGGTTATCCACCATCAAATTTTTGTCCTATGATGCTAGCCAAAAAACAAAGTTAAATTTAAGATTCAAATGCTTAACCCAAAGATTTTTCCAAAAATTCTATTCATTTTATAGATTAAGATTGATGGCATGTTTTAAGGCCACTGAGTATGATCAATTATATTTAGTATCTGAAATAAAGTGGTCTTCCATCTAAAATGCATGGATATGGATCTGACTCATCAAAGAGTTAAGGCTCTATATAACTTGTGATTATTCTGATGGGAGTCCTTTATAAGGGAGAATTTTATAGTTTTTTACACCTTCATTCATCACCTAATAATCTTTAATTTTTGATCCCCATATTTTCCTGAGCTCTTTATACCAGTCATCCCAAATTTGATGTGAGGACAAGGGAGTGGAGGTCTAGGCATCTTCTCCAAAGTCAATTTTCTCCCAATTTCTAATTTTTCATATAATGCCTTTCTTTAGGAGATCCTTATAGATAGTGATGGCCTTCCATAATGTTTATCCATCCATAGGAACTTTTTCCCATAGGAAATCATCTGCTTCTGCTCTTTCTAGGTATTTAACTTTGATAATTCTTTCCCATTTATTATTTTCCTTCATAAGCCTCCAACCCATTTTTGCCAATAGGGCTCTGTTCATAAATTTTATGCTTCTTAAGATGAGGCCTCTATTAGATTTTGGAAGACAAGATTTTTCCCATGTGATGAGGTTATATCTAAATATTTCTTCAATACCCCTCTATAAGAAGATTTTTTAGATTTGTTCAATTTTATTGGCCACTTTGGAAGGCATTCTGAAAATAGACATCTAGTAAAAAGGAATGTTCTAGATCAAGGCTTTGATCAACTAGTATTTCCCTACATGAGTAAGAAGGTGATCCTTCCATCCCATTAGTTTTCTTTGAATTTGATCAATGAGAGGGTTCTAAGGATCATAATCTATTTTTCCTTCAAAGAGTAGGATGCCTAAATGGCTTTCCAAAATTTTACCCACATGACAATCTAAGATACTGGTAATTATTTTCTATTGAAAGATAGGAGTTTTAATGAAAAATACAGAGCTCTTTTGAATGTTAATACACTGATTTGAGAAATTTTCACAATTTTTTAAGATGAGTTTTAGATGATTTTATTACTCTACAAAGTCTTCACCAAGTATGATAGTGACATAGGCAAACTATTCATGCATGAGATGTTATGTATTTAGAGCCATTGAAATTCCTTTAATAATTCCATGAGAGAGGGCTTTCAGCAGACTCCTACCTAGTGTTTCTACTAGAATGATGAAGAGGTATGGAGAGAGGGGGTCACCCTACCTTAGTCCTTTTGAGGTAGGGAAGAAACTTTTTGGAATACCATTAATAATAACATATAATTTAGGGGTGGAAATTTAATTCTAGATGATCTTTCTAGTGCCATGATTCAATCCAAGCCTTTCTATAATTTGCATGAGGAATCACTAGGAGACCTGATCATAGGCTTTAGACATATCCAAATTAAGAAAAATGTCATAACTCAAGGATCTAGATATGGAATGAATGGCCTCATGAACCAAGATGATGCCATCCATTATTTCTCTACCAGCCACAAAGGCCCCTTATTAATCCCCTATGACTTTAACTAGGAGATATTGCATTCACTTCACCAAGATAGAGGAGCATATTATGTACATGGTATTAAAAATGCTAATGGGTTTAAAGTTCTAAACATTGGTATCACCTTGATTTTTTGGGATTAGTGCTAGGAAAGTGTTATTTATTTCCTTGAAAATAGATTTTGATTGGAAAAACTCTCTAGTAGCGACCTCGACCTCCTTATGGACAATGTCCCAGAATTTTTAGAAGAAGAGTGGGGGAACCCATCAAGTCCTAGTGCTTTATATCCCTCCATTTAAAATACTACACTCTTTATCTCCTCATTAGAGGGAACATTGGTGATGGATACATTGTCAGCATTGGAGAAGACTTCATCAAAGTTGTTAAGAGTGGTATCTATTAGATGATCATCTAGTGATCTTTCTTCCAAGAGGATATTTTAAAATAATTAATTGCATGGTGGGAGATATATTATTCATCCCTGATAATATCCCCATTTTCCACTTATAATTAAGATATTTTATTGATGTATCTATGTCTTATTTCAAAGTTATGGAATAACTTGGTACTCCTATCACCCTCCTTCAGCCATGTGCATCTGGGGACAAAGAAATTAGCTAGCACAACCAATAATTATAATTCAACAACCAATAATTGTAATTAAACAACCTTTAGTGACATCTACACCTCTTGTGGCTATTTCCTCCACTATAGATGTATAATCCCTTATGCATGAGTTTCATACTCTATAGGATAAGGTGTTACAACTTGATAAGGTAGCCACTAGAACATCACATCCCTAGAATTATAACGTTCTCTTACATATACTTTTGGAACACCACATAGAATTAACTCCCCTACCATCTAGATTTATGGCACCTAAACTTACATTATATGATGGTAAGGGTGACCTAGAACATCATCTCCAAGCTTTTCATATAGCAAGTCTAGACTATGTGTCTATTGATTGGCTTCTCATAAAGTTATTTACATGTAGTTTAAAATATTATGCCTTACAATGGTTTTATGACTTACCAAATCAATATATCATAACATTCAATCCTTTGGTAGACATGTTTTTATCACACTTATCCATAAATATCAATGACAAGATCTCATATACTCTAATTGCATAGTTGAAACAAAATTTAAATGAAACTATTATAGAGTACATCTTATAATATAACATAATGTTATCTAAATTGACTAGCCCCATGGTAGACACATATATTCAAGACATCTTCAAATAGAGTCTTTTACTAGCATTACATGAAGATATATTATTTAAGAAGTTTCTAACATTCACATATTTGTGCCACACAGTAAAAGACTGAGAAGTCAAGATTCTATCAATGAGAAAAATAAAATATAGTGATGTATTAAAATCAACTACTAAGATTTAAAGTAAGCCTCTATACAAGGTATGGGCCACTAAAAATAAGAGTGATCAAAATGCCAAGTTAATTTAGCTTTAGAGCCATCTCCTCACTTGGTTTTATCATCTCCTCAACACTGAATATCAACTAACCTTCCATAATCACTAGCATAGGTTTTTAAGCAACTATTGGAATATATTTACATATCTTTCCCTCCCATAAAATAGGTTAACATGACATGGCCTCTTCTAAAGATCTATGATTATAATTCATTATGTGAGTATCACAAGGCACCAAGCCATACAATAAATAGATGCATTAGCCTGAAACATAAGATACAAGATTTGATTGAGGCTAACATTATTAATGTGGGCACACCCACAAAGGTACCAAAAGTACAAAAAATGGAAGCTAAATCATTAAATATTTTCTCATATCCGTTTCCAAAGCACATATTGAATGAGGTAGGGAGCACTTCAAGTATTCACTACACATATCAAGCACATCCACCACTAAATTCATATCATACTATTATAGAGGAGGCACATCCATTACACAATATCATTAGTATTTAACACACTATAGTTCCTATAGACCACTCATCACCATCTCATAGTAGCAGATTATTGGTGATGATATAGATATGCATGTACTCTTTGTATGAGCATACATATATCATCATCTTATCTAAAGTGTTATAATTGATAATGGGGCAAGAATTAACATGTGAACTATGACACTTTTAAAACATTTAGGGTACTAATAGTAGATATATTCCCCATAGACATAGTTATTATTGGTTTTAGTGATCATTTTTAGAAATTCATAAGGGATATTTTCATTCTATTATGGATTGGACCAACACATATATCCACATGGTTCTTAGTAGTACCTAGTAAAAGCATACTTGATATGTTATTGGGTAGGCCATGGTTACATCAACTATAATCCATGCCATACATAGTGTATAAATGCCTAAAATACATACATGCAAATTAGGTGGTCAAAGTTGAGGGTCTTCCATATGAGTATCCACTACCTATTCCTCATCAAGTTACTACATAATTACCAATTATAATTATAACATACTTACTAGATATAGCATAGTTATAAGCTATAACTCAAAGTAAAATTCCTATTGATAGACCATAGAGTTTAGTAGAGCCACTAGAAAAAGTGAGGTCTAATCCTACATTTTGGACATATATGCATACTTTCCCATAGAAACCATTATTAAAGATACCCCTACATCAGAGATATGTTGAATATCATAGAGGGCCTTCCTTCACTCACTTTTTATTGAGATAATTATTATTGGGTTCTTGGAGTTATTAGCATAAGACACCTATATCACCTACAACTTTTTCTACCAGATGGGTTCTTAAGACCCCTACAGTTCACATGACCCCATAATTAGTGCCATAGATTCCTATCACCACTACACAAGTAGATACAAATATGGATATAGATCACTTAGTAAAAAATATAATGGGACCATAATTGCCATTTCACACAACATGCACGATCACATTTCCCTTATTTGACACATGTCATAGTGATAGTGAGTCTCCTATGAGACTCATTGGTTAGTATTGTTCCTCCCTTGTACATACTTTCCCTCTTTATTTGATCCTTGTACATAATTCATTTTCATATTGATTGTACATAGCTTATATTCATTAAAAAAATATAACATGTCAAAAACATAAAAACAATCAAATAATTATTCAAAAAACATAAAATTACTAATTTTATGCATTGCTATGTTCACATTTCTTATATTTTCTAGACACTATGTATGTTATCTATCTTACTATATTTAGTTTTATCATACATACATGATTCACTTTTTCTTATTAAGTGTTTATAGATTGTTTATAAGACCCTAGATCCATTGCACCTATCTAGAATCACTCTTATATACCCATTTGGGGGCATATACACTGATACATGGTTATTCACTTGACACATTCAATCACTTTGGGGCATCTTATACATAGTTTATATCAATAGGTTCTATCGTTATATAATCTACATTCTAGATTTAACATTATTGTATGTTGATATTGATCATTTCTACTCATACTCATTTTTTTTAGTTATTACTACTTTAGACTTAGCATATATACATCCTCACTCTTACACAAATTTGTGTTCCATATTCATGCATAATTCCAGCTATAGCTTACCTAGTTTATATATGATTATATTCATATGCTTCTTCTATTTGAGGGCATTTAAATATGTCATTTTTCTTTGGCTCTATGCCACTTCTATTCAAAATGTGTATGATTTGGACATTTTCTCATGTCATTGTATGTGCTTTCTTGATTATGTATGCAGGAATTTGAACATGTCCTTTTATATGGCTCTAAGATAACTGGTTTGTCTCTTGCATATGTGAGAATTTACACATATCTTTGTATGTCTTTTTTTCTTAGATTTAGTGACATGTGCCCATGTGTCTTGTATTATATCCCCTTGGCCTACTTTGCATGGATCATGTGTTTTGTATGTATTATTTATTATGTGTCATGGACATAACACTCTTATTTTCTTGTTACACATACTAGTTTTCAATGCCATTAGGGACCTCATGCATCTACCCTTCCTATTTGGGTCTCATGATGGATATCATGTGTTATCCCCCTAGTATTTACTCTATATTATATACATTAATTACATCTATCTTAACACCTATGTCAAATGTTATACATAACATAAATATTAAATTACATACTTATGTTCATATTATCTTACATTTTAATGTTATGTATGCATATTATATTAGATTATCATGCAATTATCATATATGCTCTGAATAGCACACATTTTGTGAATATTTTTATTTTAAGGATATTTATGTCATAGGTTCAACAACTCCCCTAAAAAAGGTGGTAATTCATAGGGGTTTGCCACATATATTAAGCTCTTATATTGTATTCATAGTAAATTTTTCAATACACAGGCTCAATTACAAAAAATTAGATAGTTAAACATAGTGGGAAAATAATGATTCAAAAAGCATTACATTGACACACAATTTATACCAAAAATACATTAGTAACCAAATAAATACACTATCACCACATGATGTTACTATCCAAGATATGGCACTACTATTCAATAGCATAAATTTTATAAAAACCTAGATTAGCTAGAACTGTACAACATATCTATAGTACATGTTTACATAGATTTAGTTATAGATTTATTACTTATACTTAGTTTTGCTTAGATTCATATTAGTTCAACTTAGATTCATATAATTTTTCTCAAATTGGGGGAATCATGCATGGCATGACCATTCCCATATTTGGTTTAGATACACAAATATAATTTATTATAAATAAGTTTAGAATCCATATTCTTAGATATTAGATTTGGTGGCATGTACATGACACATTATTTACATATGATCAATCACACATCAGTTGATTAGATGGAATGACAAATTCAATGCTATTCTCTAAATTATATATACTTGACATCATATTCCATGTTGCACACTGGTTTCATGCCTTAATCCATTTGTAATGGTTGGTATTCCTGAGTGGCCCAGAGCTACCTACTATACTTGAGTGGATATAAATCCAACATACATAGTTAGATATACTTAGTTAGACATTTATA